>JAOPJD010000025.1:6360767-6405641 GCA_026167825.1 Papilio polyxenes | reverse complement strand
GTTCTAAGCTACCTGCCCACCAATTTTCAGTCAAATCGATTCAGCCGTTCTTGAGTTATAAATGGTGTAATTAACACAACTTTCTTTTATATATATAGATATATATATTTATATATATATAATATAGATGTAATATTTTGTACAATGTAATGTAAGAAAAAGTTCGAAGACTAATTATAATCACAACAGGTTTCCCGATGGACAAACGTCAAATCAGCAACAGTTTCTTAGAGACATTCCAATTTCAGTATTTTCATATCGGCTTATACTGAAGCTGAAATGTTTTCAAGGTACTGCTGACTTAATAACCAACATATCCTGATGCAGAAAAGATTGAATAATGTGTACATATCTGAAATTGAGAATAATAATGACATTTGCACCGGCTCCAGAAGAGTCAGTGATTTTTCCATTGATTTTATTTGACCATAGGTATACTATGGTCCAAGGAAAAAGCTTTAAGTACTTAGTCGTAAATTATAAGTGTGCTAATTTTATTTTAAACAATCATAATTAGGACAGACTTAGGACTTAGTACGTGAATGGATGCTGTGAAAGGCATTGATATGCGCAGTTTTTCAGGCTTTGATGAAGGCAATTAGATGTAAACGACTACGAAACTTAAACAACATGTACATTTGTATCACTATTTTGTATGAAAATCAGTTATCGAAATAGACTTAATGAGTAGAAAAGTATGATTTAATTAACTATTGTTTGTTCATTCATAACTATATTTATTACTTAAATGTTTCAATTAGTACACACTTGTAATTTATGGCTTTGGAAATTAAAAAATGACGTGATAGGTCTGCCGAAATTTCAACAAGTTTCTTGAGGACACTTTAATCTGAGTAGTTTTGCGTATTAGCAAGTACTCTAATTAGAGTGCCAAAAAGTGACTTGCATCGCATTTTTGCCCTGCCCGACTGTTACCTAACTCGTACACAGGTATCAAGTGCAGCCGTTCTGAAGTAAGGTATGAACATACTTTCGAAATTTTGATTATTTCACAGAAGTATGGTAAATTTAGTTATTTAATTATGAACGATGAGATGAGACTAATTAATAATTGCTTTCTTTTTCGGGGGGAGTGCAAATAATAAATGGTTGGCACTCACCGCACACGGCGGGGCGATTTCAGATTAGTTGGAGCCGTGTGCCTTCTCATATTTTCTTATTGAAGTGTGGGAAGTGAAAATATAATATACTTTACTTAACATAAATGTTATTTTTATTGAACCACTAATACAATGACTTTTTGCAGAGACAGCAATACAGTTATGAAAACTGGAAGTAAAAACGCAAGACTTCTTCCTTGGTCAACACTGCTAATAAAGGTAGAATCTTTGCTGTGCAGTACATCTTTTTGAAAGGTAAGTCAAATAGATATACATAATACTATGTTTAATTTTTCGTCACATGATAATTAATCGAACTGGGTAAGAAAAAAATTTCACCGTCTATAAAAGTATGCAATTGCACAACAAGGCAGATGCCTAACGGAAATGTGTTGTTTTTATTCGTCGTTTTTGCAGTGCATTGAGTTTTTAGAATAGCAGATACCCGATGCCGATGATGAAACATTGTAACTCCTATAAGTATAAACAATGACGCCGTAGGGGCTCGCGTTGTGACAATTAATGTCAATTTTACTTAAATTACTTAGTATAGTTATGTAACATGTTTAGTGCTAAATAAATAACAAAATAAAGTATCAGCAAGTAGTAGTATTCAAGTATTAAGTTTGCATGTTTGTATACATTCCCTCTAAGCAGCGGCGCGGGTTGTAGGAAATGATATACACAGGTTAGAGGTAAAGGACACTCGAGTAACATACTATTTAGGTCGATATTTCTCTGTTCTAGATAGATAGAAAATTAAAAAAATACGTACCGTACCCATATTTTAAAATTTCGCCATCTCTCTATTTTATATTATTTTCATATTTTTTAAACATTTCCATCTTATTATCTCAATATCATTGTAATTTTGGTCGAAAGGCCTAACATTGTTCAGCGCTACAATAGTGACCTTCTACGAGATGCTACGACGTAGCTCAGTGTTCATAATCCCGTAGCTTCTTATTCTTCAATTATTTTTCCCTAAAATGTTGTATACCCCTTATCGAATTGATAAAGTGTAATTGGTTCTATTTATTCTATTAATTTTGTGATTGTTGGATAAATTATATGATATGTGTACTTAAATAAATATATAAATAACGTATCAACCAAAAACAAGAGCCATGTCATCGAAAAATAACCAAATCCAAATAGAATGGAAATATTTAATAAATATTCAAACAATTTATTTTTAATTCCAGATAATCTTCCATCTTTTTTAACGTAATCTGCAAGCACTACAACACCGAGAAGACTACATTGGTTAGCGAGTAAGTATATAATCAATCAATCAGTATTTGTCATAGTTTAATTTTATTTCAATTATAAATATCATACTTTGCATTCTTTTGTGGGGTGTTGCCTGTTGAGTTCATTGAATCTATAAAATCAATCGGCCAAATGAGAAACACCCTTTTGTGTATCAATAAAAATATTTTTTTCATTCTTAAATACGAGTACGTATTATACGTACATACGTTTGCATTGCAGGTCAAAACTTTGTCATGGACTGGTGATTTGTGGTGTACTTAGAACAAATTAATCCATGGATTTTGTGTTTCCTTAGCAAAGCCAACGATTAAATTGTTTACTAAGTGTACTAAAAACATGTTATACTCGTAATTATATCTGTTGGAAGACCAAATAATACACTGATGTCGTGGGTGGGTGGTGGTTTTTGTGGATATTTTTAATCTACGAGAACAGAGAGATGAGAAAATTGAAAAGAGTATTATTCAATACAAATAATAGAGAACACGACCTAGTTCTAGTCGGTGGCAGTAACTCACAGTTATTATTAATTATGTATATATTGCACATTGAATATAAGTTTCTGCAAATATTTATATTTACCTGAACAGGCTGTTGCAACAGCTTGTATAGGTTTATAATAGTGTTCGAAGCTACTAACTTCTATGTACAATTTTTGTACTTTTATTAAATATGCAATGTCCATTTTAAATAAAAGTACAATTTATGAACATTGCACGAGCGTTCGTGCGAGCGATTCGTGGGGCCTTTAACATCTTTATTAAATCTAGCTTACAACAAAGACTGACGAAAACAAGCATCACCGCCGTAACGCACTTTGTTATTTTGATCTCACCCATGAACTGCACACGGCAAACACATCGCAATTTGTTCAGTGTGAAGCCATGTGAAGTTCTTGGTTGAGGATCAAGCTCCGGTTGCTCCGATACAAGTTGTCTTTGTATACAACTAACACATGCACCTCACAGATGACTCACGTTGCGAAACTACAGGTGAGTTGAAAGATATGGAAGAATTGAGAAACAAAGATCCATTAATTAGAAATATAGATAGGCTACGAATGTTGACCAAGGTAATGGTAGTAACTATTTTATTAATTACTAAATATTTTTATTTGTTTGATAACCTACAACTTAAATTTAATTTCACAGGAATACACCGAGAACATGGCGAGGAGGCTTGTCAACCACGTCACATGTTAATAGTGGTGGTTCCAGACCCGCAACATAAGTATACCACCAGCACAAAGTCTTCTTCATACGTTGTCCAAAGTAAGTCTATTCTGTTTAAAGACCTCGAATCAAAACAGCATTTTCATCTTCATTATTGTGATTGTTGCTGTCACAAACTAGCCTCCATTAGATCAAAATACCTTTTCGGTTATTACAAAATCAGGACAAGTAACGCAACGAAGTGTCTTAAGTTTAAAAAGTTGCGAGGCTTTTTATCTACATACAACCTAAATCAATATCTGACTCGTGAGAACAACCCGAACATCACAAGACATCATGTTTTTTGATTTCAACTGCGGAGAAGCAAAAATAGTTCTAGATTGAATACTGATTACGGCCGATATACTCATCGCCAAAACGAGCTTTACAACAGTTTTGTTTGTGCTTCATTAGAGATCAAGACATAATGAAATCAGAAAAAGGCTTATCTCAATTATCTTTACGACTAAATAAATAACAGACTTGACGTCAGATATGCAAATCATTTTATGGTTTCTTTTAATAAGAAAGTTACTTTCTCTTAATATCTCTTAATTTTACAAAGCATATTTTCCAACGTTTTACAGTTTATTTGGTTGACACAATTTCTATGTTATAGGTTATCGTGCACCGATCATCGCTGCGGACCTTCGGACTCGCCTTGGCGTAAACTGTTGAACGCCTCGTCGCCGATGGTTGATCGATTTAGCAGCCGAGTGAACGCCTCGCTCAACCTCAACTGCACGCCGTCAACTGGCGGATAGCGGACGCTTCTTTTTCAACGCGACAGCCACTTCTCCTATGTACGTTCGTAATTGACATAATGACTATATCACTACATTTAAGTATATTAATTTTAAAGCTTTAACGGTTTTGTTTACGATTTTAATATTGTTACAGGCAGTGTATGTTTATTATATAACAGTACACTAAGTAATCAACATATTTTCCTTATAATTTGTTATTTCCTTATTATATTTCGTTGTATTTTACGCCCTTTGAATTAGCTTTTCTTAGCGAAAATGTTCAAAATAGTCACTATTTGTCTTCCAGGGCTTACTAACAATAGTTTATCGAAATAATTAACATAGGACTTTTAAAACTTTTTAAATTTTACAATACTACATGCCTAATAAGTGTCATAATGTAAAATTTTGTTGGTGAAAATATTTACAGTAAATGATGGCGTCCCGAGGATCCCTTTGCTAATTCTTTGTTACCTCAGATCACTTTATTTGGTGTTACATTTGTGAATCATTCAATTGGCATCAATTAAAGTATTCAAAGGTAACTAATATCATTCTCAGTCTCAACATCACTCACTGCATACTTTTTCTTAGTCTAATTTCAAAATTGTATATCTGAATAGTCTATGCAAGTAAATAAAGTAGACAAACTAGTAGATCTAAAATGTTTTAGTTTCCTAGAAACATTTTAATTAATGTTCTATTGCGTTGCCGTCGCAATAACATCAGTTAAAGTGTTTTAAGACAACTAACACGATACCTCAGCCAGAACATCTCTGTAATGCACTTTTCAATTGTGGTTCTAAATCAATTTCATAATATATCAATGCGCTTGCTATGTTCTACCTGCCTTTTGTTCATTATAGATGTTGGCATGATTAAGAGTAACTGTAGCACTAAATATACCACAGACCACAGATATACTAAAACTTCCCTCAAAAATCGCAAGATTGCCGTATAAAAAGTTTGACAGATGACAGATGGCAGCAGACTCTTTGCCCTGGCGAAACCTACTTATTGAGCTTTTAGTTTTTCTCCCCAATGTTTTAATACTTTATCATGTTCATATTCTAAGATTTATATAGATATGGATAGACATAAGAAGAGATGGATGGATTGCGTAACGAATAAAATTACATAGACATAGAGAAGACAATTTGTATTTTCCTAAGAGCACTTTAAATGTTGTTAAAATGCGTCACCACCGCTATAACAAATACTGAAGTGTTCTAAGAATCCTGACAAAATACAACAGCCAGAATATAACTACGGTAATCAAAAATTAGAAGACAGTACCTAATAATTCAACATGTGACCAATATATTTGGCATCAATTAATGTATTCAAAGGACAATAACACAACCACCACAACCAACCTGAAGATCTTTACTGTGTTCTTTTGTTCACTGTTCTAACTCAATTTCAGAATATTGAACGTATTGTAAGAATTGGAACGTTTCAAAACAATATCATATTCGACCGACATAGACTGCTACCCAAAGCCGATCATTAAACATTACAATTAGACCAATAAATATGAATTTGAAGAAGTATGTCGACATAGATAAGTATAAAAAGAGATGGCTGGATCGCATCTCTTACAAAGTAACACATGGTACTTGTACATAAAGAAGACAACTTTGTAGTTTTCTAAGAACACTTTAATTGTTGTTAAAGTGCGTTACCACCGAAATAACAAGAATTTCAGTGTTTTAAGGATACTAACAAAATATCTCAGCCATAATATAGCTACGGTAATAAAAAATCACATAACAGTTTTATACTTTGTCGTTTTTATAATAAATAAATGACGTTTTGTTTTTTTATCTTGTACATACCTAACCATAATGCCATCTATTAACTCTACATATATACTTATTATTGTTATTTAGAGAGAGACCCAATGCTTATTAGTTTCAATAAAGATAAATTAATTGACTGTACCGATGTTTTAATTATTTTTTTTTTATAACTACATATAATTAAACATTATTTATGGAACGAGTACTTTTGGCCTAGCACGAATATTTGTGCAAATCGCCATCGTATCGTCAACGTTAGTTATATCAAATATATGATTTCGTATGATAAAATGTGAGATTTTTGATGTACTATACGCCCGATAGGAAATTTAATACAAATTTTATCGTTGACGACACGATGGCGTATGACACAAATACTCGTTATAGTCCCACAGACGGAAAAATCTTATCTACCCATATTAAATGCCGTAACTGCTAGGCCTAGAGTCTTTTGCGTAAAGGTTTCTATTGCTACGTAGGTACGAGTACTAATAAAAGAATTAAATAAATTGAACACCAAAAGGTGTCCATAAGTTTGTTTCGAGATATATTACTCCTTGCGCAGAATTACTTAAAAGTTGAAATAACACACTTTCAAAACAAATTATGGCAATTGTCAAGTAATTCTTTCGAAAGAATAACTGCTCTCTATATAATTTTTTGACCCCTCACTTAACGCTTTTAGGATTATAATTTCTTTAAGTTTTTTCTTAATGCTCGTGTACGTAATGCTAGAAACCTCTACTTAAAACTTCAAGTCTAGTCTATACTTCCTGTATTTATGACTGTGCAGTCATACATCAGTCCGTCAGTTTATTTACTACTAGCTTTAGCCCGCGACTCCGTTCCCGCGGAATTAAAAAAAAAAGAAAACGGGATAAAAAGTATCCTATGTCCGTTTCCTGGTTCTAAGCTACCTGCCAACCAATTTTCAACAAAATCAGTTCAGCCGTTCTTGAGTTATAAATAGTGTAACTAACACGACTTTCTTTTATATATATAAGATAGATTTGATACTAGCTATCGCCCGCAACTCCGTCCTCACAGAATTAAAGGAAAAAGCATAATAAGTAGCCTACATGTTCTTCCAGACTATATTCTTACATTTGTGCCAAATTTCATTATGATCCGTTGAGCTGTTCCGGAGATATCTTCAAACAAACATCCATCTTAACTTTCGCATTTATAACATTAATAACGTGAGATTAAAAAAGATTTTCTTTTTTATTTTATAAGGTGGCAAAGGAGGTTTTTTATTTTTGTTTTATATTTCTTGCTTATTGGATTATCAGTTTTCTTGTCTTGTGTATTTTGTAATTTTGTGATTGTCGTATAAATTATCTGTTGTATGTGCATGTAAATTATTAACAATGTCAGCTTGACAGCGTCATGTTTTGACCAAAGAAGAAACAGCTGCTGCACGGATGAATGTTGCTATTATATGTCAAAAAATCCAAAAAACATCACTTTAAAGTAATTTTTAGTTTTATTTACTTTTGGGTGGATTTTTCAATTTAAATAGAAAGCAAACACTATGGACACTGAGTTTATGAGTTGCAAAATTTTTACTTACAGTTTGTTCGTTTGATTTCAACATGGAAGAATTTCGATAGATGTTAGTAAATTTTAGCGTGCTGGTTAAAAACTCTTAAACGCGCCCCCAGTCATTTAGTCAAAAAACTTTGTCGAACTGTACGTTTCGTGAAACGTGTCAAAAATTTTTCATATGGTCACACTGTTTTTTTTTTAAACCAATTACAAGAAAATAATTTTAGAAACGTCATCGCTGATTGGTGAACTCTTTTTGGCAAATGGCAAATGAGCTGTCAGTATTAAACCCGCTGTCATCAGAAGCAGGACGTAGGAAGAAGGCCATCTGATATACACATTCGTTTGAACTTCCCTTTTAGAAAATAGCACGTGTCGGCGCTGTCAACTTGCCTATTATCAGATTAAAATTGAATAGGTATGTATTCTTGTTCCTATGCTGCTTTTGTGAATATTAAGACCGTTTTAATTATGTCGGAACGAAGAAAGTGAGACAAGAGAAATAAGTATTTCGTTCTATAGTTTTAACAATGCCTGGTGAATCATTTCAACTCATGGCGATTATAACCGTGATTTTATCTATAGAATTTAATTGCTTTAACGTACATTAATTTGATTCATATTGTTACAGCCGAGAGATATAACAGCACAATGCCGTCTGATGCAAAGAAACGTGCACAACAAAAGAAAAAAGAGCAGGCTAGCAACCGGAACAAAAAACCCGTGGCAAGAGTAACGCCCGACGAAAATGGATCTACGACAAATGGCTCTGTCGATCGTGAATTGACTGCTGAAGGTATTTTTAATTTCTTTATTGCTTTCACAGTAGTTTTTGTTCGGAATTTTGAAACACAATCCCAAATACAGTTTGAGAGTTTAAAAACCTTTAAAAATAATGATTAATAACTCAATAATTAAAGATTTAATATAAATTAACACTTCAAAAAATTGTCTCATCGTCTATTTTTAATCAGTTAAAATAATAAGTTCATAAAATAACACATGGTTACATCCAATAGTTTGAGAAGTGACCAAAAGTCAACACATACTTTTGTGTGTCATTCCTAGTATAAGTTAATCTAGGAGAGTTATAACTATTCATTTTAATACTTAATACTCATATTCTTCAATACTTTCAGTATGAATGAAAGTCAAATTAAAAAAAGAAAGTGATACAAACCTCTTAATGTTTTTGTTATACCAGCCAATATCAAAGTTAAGTTAAGTAGTTTGATTATAAATTATAAGAAATTATTATTATTGGTATTTATAATTTTATTGGTATTAATATTTTGATAAAATTTCAGAGGCATTATGTTTGAAGTTAGAAGCAGAGGCTAAAATGAACTCAGAGGCTCGTTCATGTACTGGAAGCCTTGCGGTTCATCCACGGTCTAGGGATATCAAGATTGCAAATTTCTCAATCACATTTTATGGCCACGAACTTCTGCAGGATACACTCTTGGAGCTGAATTGTGGGCGAAGATATGGTCTTGTTGGGCTTAATGGTTGTGGTAAGTAAATTTATTTTACCTCAATAATGAAAGAGTCAATTTTATTTCATGTAAGTGCATTCATTTCACTGCGGGTTTATTATAGTGTATCACATAGGGTACAATTTTATATAATAGAAGTAAGGAGATTCAGATTTCATTTTTCAGAGAGATTTCATTTCATAATCATCAGTAGGCAACTATTACTACTGGACCATTAACTATTCTAGTCATTGTTATCTAATTGTGATTAAAAAAGAGGAATGAAACAAGAAATAAAAGAGACGAAGATGGTAGTTGGTACTGATAGTAAATGTAGAGTTTTTAATAATTCTAGTATACATAAGTATATCTAGGTATGTAGGAAGGATAAGGATTCTGTTATCAACTTCATAACTAGCACTAGAACTGAGACTCTTTAGATAGCAGATAGAGGTCAAAGAGCTTTTTAAATGGGTGATATTTGTTATATTACATCAAATAATAGGTAATATATAAGAAGAATGACTTGTTTGTGTAGCAATGGACGCGTAATTTATAATTTTGTTTTAATATATAACTAGCTAAACAGAGATACAATGTCCTGTCTTAAATTTTTTTAATGTTCCACTGACTTTTTAATTTCATAAGACAATTCGCCAGACATTAATAAATGCAACAAATGGAAAATTCTCCAAATTGTTCATCCATTAACACATGATACGATGAAGGATATAGAAAATATAAATTAATTAGATTATAAATTAAATTAAAGTATATTGAAGCGCCTTATATGATTATAGTATATTAAACATGGAAAAATATAAGTCTGAAGAAAGTAGTTGAATGTGGACAAATTGTATTCTTCTTACTTCAGTCTCATATTTTGTATTTGCAATATATTAGCGAATTATTACTTTTTTTCGAATTGTACCAATTTATAAATTGACCATTTATAAGCCCTACTGTTTATAAATTTGCTGTGTTTATTTGCTGAGTATTAAAATTAAAATGGCAAAATTTGATCTTTGTTTGAAAAGATTTTGTTTGAGAAATTATTAATTTATACTATAACTAGCTGTCGCCCGCGACTCCGTCCGCGCGCAGTTAAAAAAAATGAAAAATAGGTGTTGGCCGATTCTCAGACCTACTGAATATACACACAAAATTTCATGAGAATCGGTCAAGCCGTTTCGGAGGAGTACGGTGACGAAAACTGTGACACGAGAATTTTATATATTAGATTGTTTGAGAAATTATTAATTTATACTATAATTTTAATTTTTATTGTATATCATTGAAGCGTTCGAAGCCTTGAAGCGTATTTGCTATGTATTTATAGCATTACAATTCTTGTAAAAACTATCATTCATCAATATAGTATTATATGATTAAAATGTAATTTTTTGTTAAAATTAAAACTACTGAATCTTCATATAACATATATGATTCAAAGTTTATTGCCTCGGCATTACAATAATAGTTTTATGCTTATAAATATTGTTTACTAGATGTCGCCCCCGTTTTCGTCTTTGTGTTATTAAAAAAGTCTCAAATTTCATCCAGATATCAACTGGAGTTACATGGTAACAAATATATGCAAACTTTTGCATTTAATTTGTCATTATGATGCAATACTAATTCTCCTATTATTGGAACGAAGTTCCTTATCGCACGTTGTGAAAGGGGGCTAGACGGAAAAAATTCTTACGAAAAGTTGTCACGACACTTTTTGCTATTGTAAGCTGTGCGGCGTCGCATGTTTCTCTGTCTGTCTCTCTCTCTCTTATAGAAAGCAAGCAGATATTTTCATTTCTATTTTGCATTGAACAGTGTGGTGTCGCGACTAAAAAAAAAAAAATTTATTACAATTCCTTCACTAATTAATTGAAAGGAACTTCGTCCCATCCGTCCATTTCTCTACTTTTGAGATTTATTTTATTGTATTTCTACCTAGGATGATTGTTGTGCTGTTCTGCTATATAATCATCCCTCATATTCTTCAGTCAATGTTCGTTAGATAGAAATCATCGTATTTCCAATTCCATCTTCCAGTGTTTCTGGTCCATTTCAGTTTACAATTATCATTGACATTAACTGAAACTAGAATCACTCTTATTATCAATGTGTAGTCAATTTTTTCAATAACTTACAAATGATTGACAAAGTGTGAATAAAACAATTTTCATACGCTGGTCTTCAAATTAAAATTTATAAGAGAGTTGAATGTTACCCTGAGATGTGTTATCTTTTCTATATTCTAAATGAAAAAGAACTGAGAATAGAAAAAAAAACTGCAGACATGATTATGACTTCTTTGTAACTCGTAATTTTTAGGAATAATTCCATAATTCTTTATGGCTTCGTCTATTAGGCAACTTGTACTATGTTTATGTTTTACAAATGTCAGGGTATGTCTGTCATGGACAAATGATACTTGTTTCAGGAAAATCATCGCTTCTCTCGGTTCTCGGACGTCGCGAAGTGCCGATACCGGATCATATTGATATTTTCCACCTGACAAGAGAAATGCCGGCTTCGGATAAAACTGCTCTGGAATGTGTTATGGAGGTGGACGAGGAAAGAATAAAGCTCGAGAAGTTAGCAGAAGAATTGGCACACTGTGAAGATGATGGTTAGTTATGTGCTAATATGTGTTTAATTGGTAAACTTACTTAATAATGTATACATTTAATGCAATGAGCAATTACATTGGCACATATATAGAAATAATTTTAATATTTTGATTTTAAAGAAGTAACTATTATTAAAATTATAACTTAATTTAGTAATATTTTAGGATCATCAGTGTTAGTAAATTTTTACTTATTTATTCTTAAATATGTCCAGAATCGCAAGAGCAGCTGATGGATATATACGACAGGCTGGAAGACCTGAGCGCTGACACAGCTGAAGCTCGGGCTGCTAACATCCTACACGGTCTTGGCTTCACTAAAGAAATGCAACAGAAAGCTACTAAGGATTTCTCCGGAGGTATATGCTAATTTAGCATACATTTCTCTCTACCGATCATTGCTTTTGAATTAACTTTACTAGCTCCTAAATACTTTTTTTGGGCTTAAATGACCTTGAGTTTGCCTTTTTCCAAATCCTGGTATATAAGTGTGGCAAAATTTCATAATAATTAGTTGAGTGAGTAAGAAACAAACAAACTTCTGGAATTGTTAGAGTGTTTAATGTAAATATTTTATAATCAACATTAAGAGTATTAGTGCAAGTTGTACAAACATATGAAAACAACCAGTTATACTAAATGTAAACATATACATATGTGTGAATACAATCAAGTATCAATTGAAAACAAAGATGTTAATAGATGTTAAGTAGTTCTGCACACAAACGCGTGTGTAGTTTGTACACGTCACAATATTTACATTTATGCCTTTGAAGTCCTTTTAAAATAAAACAGATGCTTTTAACATAAAATAATTGTTAATTACTTAAAACCATAGTTTATTAGTTTTCATATTCAAATATTCTATTATATATGATTAATCTGATGATATTTTAAAAGATTATATTTTTCTAACAGGTTGGCGTATGCGCATTGCATTGGCCCGTGCTTTATATGTGAAACCCCATTTACTTCTGTTGGACGAGCCAACCAATCATCTCGATTTGGATGCCTGTGTATGGCTTGAAGAAGAACTTAAATCGTAAGTGTTGTCACTTATAATTATTCAAACTTTTAAGATTGTACAAGAAACCTTACGAATTAGTTAAATTTCAAAGAAATTTAGGATGAGAAATCAACACTGAAGTGATCAAGAAAGGTTTTAAACAATCATATGTAAAAAGACTGCAGTAAAATACCTTTGTTTCAGATATAAGCGTATTCTGGTTCTAATTTCTCACTCCCAGGACTTTTTGAATGGTGTCTGTACCAATATTGTTCATATGAATAAGCGCCGTCTTAAGTATTATACTGGTAACTATGAAGCATTTGTGCGAACGCGTTTGGAGTTGCTTGAGAACCAAATGAAGCAATACAATTGGGAGCAAGATCAGATAGCTCACATGAAGGTAGGTTCACGTGATACAGTTTTTGTATGAATCAAACCGGTTTCCACTGCAACCAGAGGCAATATGTCAACCTATGGTTATGAATTGACCGCTTGTGACAAACTAAAAAATTATTAATGAAACTAGTAAAAGGAAATAATATTCTTGTAATAATCTTACCAATATTATAAATGCTAAAGTTTAGATGGATGTTTGTTTGAAGGTATCTCTGTAACGAATATAATATATATTTTTTTTAATTCCTACAATTTCTACATCTATGCCAAATTTCAGTTGGATCCGCTGTTCTGGAGATACCTAAAATTAAATATTGAAGTACACATCTATATCTTAATAAGTCATCATTTATAATATTAATAAGATTTAATTCTTTAAATCATTTATTTGACAGAATTATATTAGCCGATTTGGTCATGGATCAGCCAAACTCGCTCGTCAGGCTCAGTCTAAAGAGAAGACTCTGGCTAAGATGGTAGCCCAGGGTCTCACAGAGAAAGTAGTGGACGACAAAATACTCAACTTTTATTTCCCATCTTGTGGGAAGGTACCGCCCCCAGTTATTATGGTGCAGGTAATTATGACACATTGTCTTTATAGTGACTCAGTTTTTGAGGATAAGCAATAGCCTAATTACATAAAGAAGGTAATTTTTTTGGCCGACTGTCTACTAACAGAATATCCTACTGTTTAATGTTTTTAACTAGTACATTTAAATGTATATCTGTTCAATTGTGACCTTTACAGATCTCTAAAATTGATGCATTGATTTGTTATTTTTTTTTTGTTTAAATGTATTATTGTGTTTCTAGAATGTGTCATTCAGATATACTGATAGTGGGCCTTGGATCTACAAGAACTTAGAATTTGGTATTGATTTAGACACTAGGATTGCTCTAGTCGGTCCTAATGGTGCCGGCAAATCCACTCTACTGAAACTACTCTATGGAGATGTAAGTATTTCTATACACTCAGTAAACTTGCCCTCGGGTTACAATTAAAAACAAGATAACAGTGGGTTACCACTGTCAAAATAACATTACGAATGACAATCTGTCATTACTCCATTCCCTTAAAGAAAAAATAACAGATGAATGATTGAGAACAGTGTTTGGATATTTGAATTTCACGGTAATGTGTTAAATAAGTAGACGTTTTAATCCAAGATGGATTACCACCTATTGATAAAAAACCCCCCATAACCCAGAAGGGCAGGCAGAGACCATGGACAATGCTAATATGTTTCTCCCGCTTCTTGCACAGTCTATCTGTCTGGATTATAATGAAGGCAACAGTAAATCAACCAAATCTTTGTTTTTGTCAGTTGGTGCCAAGTACAGGTATGATACGTAAGAATTCTCATTTACGTATCGGGCGTTATCATCAACATTTACATGAACTGTTGGACCTTGACTTATCTCCATTGGATTATATGATGAAGCAGTTCCCCGAAGTGAGGGAACGTGAGGAAATGAGAAAGATCATAGGAAGATATGGTCTTACTGGACGTCAGCAGGTATGTTATTAACAATCTTTAATATGTGATTCATATTAATATAAAAATAATATGTTATATTATATTATAATCTATATATATAAAAGAAAGTCGTGTTAGTTACACTATTTATAACTCAAGAACGGTTGAATCGATTTGACTGAAAATTGATGGGGAGGTAGCTTAGAACTAGGAGACGGACATAGGAACTTTTTTATCTTGTGTGCATTTTTTTTTATTCCGCGCGGACGGAATCGCGGGTAAAAGCTAGTATATAATACAATAAAGTCAGTAATCGTTCTTGTATCACTTTTTTTAATTTATATAAAGATATAGCTTTACAGAGCCACTTAAATAAATAATAAAATAAAAAACGTGTTCGTACACATAGAGGACAAACAGATATTGATTTGTATATACATAAATACATTTCATAACATATGTATTTTATCTATAGTCAAACATCTGAACCAATTATATCGCGGTTGGTTCTATTTATTCAGAATATATTTAAAACCTCCTTAGATATAGAAAAAAAAATTACATGACAGCTATTCTACAAAGAGGATCTATTTTCAGGGGGGGGGGGATTGCTGTCATATTTAATTTTATTTATTTCCACCGGTTCAGATAGGATTCTATACCTTTGTATTTTTATTATAGATATGTCCGATGCGTCAGCTATCTGATGGGCAACGTTGCCGCGTGGTGTTTGCGTGGCTCGCGTGGCAAACACCTCATCTGCTACTACTCGACGAGCCTACCAATCATCTTGATATGGAGACAATTGATGCACTCGCTGAGGCCATTAATGACTTTGATGGTGGCATGGTACTCGTTAGCCACGACTTCAGGCTCATTAATCAGGTTATTATTCAATTAAACTAGGAAACAGTTGAACTAATGCCAGTCTTAATGTTAAATAGGGAATACATATATAATCTATATTATAAAGAGGAAAGATTTATTTGTTTGCATTAAATATGCTCCGAAACTACCGAACCGATTTGAAAAACTCTTTCACTTTTGCGAAGGTACAATATCTCTGGGTGAAATAAGCTTTATTCGTAACTAGATTTTTCACTAAATCACGCCGACAAGTCGCAGTTAACTGCTATAAAGATTTATTATGCAGAACTAAATAATAAAGCCCGCTGAATTAATTTACAGTTAACATTATCAGTTTTTTTTTTCGTCCCTCTTCGATCTAGTAATGTCTGATGATAATAGATTGAAATATCTTTTTTGCCAATATTATTGATTTATATAAAACGTTGTATGTTGTGTTTGCAGGTCGCTGAGGAGATTTGGATTTGTGAGAATTCAACAGTAACAAAATGGAATGGAGGCATTCTCAAATACAAGGACCATCTCAAATCTAGGATCATGAAAGAAAACGCCGATAACGCAGCGAAGATACGCAAATAATTAGCTAATCACTTAGGGTCACTTTTTTTGCTAAATTTAATTTGCACGACTCGCTTATAAGCACAATTACTAATAAGTGCTTACCATCCACCACATCCCAACTTAACACCAGGTGAAATTATAGTCAAGTGCTTTTTTATTTACCTGCAAATCATTATTTACACATCTTTTAAAAGATATACTAAAGCGGAATGAACACAAAACATATTTCACCTTTACCTTGGAAAAGGTTTGAATTAAAAAATATTTTGGCATATATTAAGAAATAATACGAGAATTTTGCAACTAAGTTTTATTTCATTATTATTCTGCTTTAGTTTCAAGATTTCTTTTGTATTTGAAGTATTTGTCAAAAAGACATTAATAATCTTTTGCAGAAGAACTAATGAACATTTCCCATTTATCTTTTTTTTTCTACTTTTAGCTTTATATTATAATTTAGGGTACATTAAGTAGTTGGAAAATTTAATGTTTATTGGATATTAAGTTAAAATTTTTCTTGGTCTAAATATAATGAATAAGTTAATTGTGCTTACAAGTGGATATTATTACAGTTATAAACTAGAATTTAATTTGCTATTTACAATCAGAACCGTGATTAAATTATTAAATTTACTAATTCATATTTCTTTAAATATCGCTTTGACAATACCATGCATGTTTGGTGTTGACATTGTGCAATACATAGATATTTATTGCAAGTTATAGACATTAGTACAATTTCCCTAATAGATATACTCTCTAAATTAAATGTTGATTATCCTTATATAAAACAAAATGAATTCTTTGAATATAAATGTAAAAAAAAAAAATATTAGCTAAATTTTGTATTTCAACTTTTTTTTAAATATAACGATTAACATATTTACATATTCCGGTTGCATGTGTTATAAAGTATTACATTGTTTGTTTATTACATAAGTAGTTAATTTTACACAATCTGTTTAAATCCAAACAAGTGAAAATTAAAAATTTAATAAAATTGAATTAAGATAATAAATAAAGTAGCCTCTTTGTCACATATTTCCTCTTTTATTTATTTTAATTTCTATTTATATTTACGGTATATCTTAGTTATAGAAATATTTTATATGTAGCTTAGTAAATTTTATAAAACAAACTTGCGTCTTTAGATAACACCTAAATTTAACACAAGACGAATACGAAAAAAAGGTTCTTACTTCCATGAAGATATATGTTTAATAAAATTTGAGTGTTTGTCCGTAATATTGAAAAATTATATAAAATATCAATTCTTCAAATTATTGCCTGTCTGCATTTCTAACCGCAAGGCCGTTTTTGTTCCGGGTAATTACCGGAACGGCTGGACTGATTTTGACAGGACTTTGAAAGGAAGGTAGCTGATGCACGCGGGCATATTACAAGCTGCTTTTTTTTCTGGTCTGATGAAGTCTTCTATCGGGCTACCATTAGTCGTATATGTATTTATGGATTGACGAATATTAATAGCTAGCTTTCGAGTCCCGCACTTTCAACTAAAATTTAGAAATTAATAAAGAATAAGAAAGGGAATGTATACAAGTTATCTAGCTTCTGAGCTAATGTCCCTGATCTTTTATCACCTAAGGTAAATATTAATGTGATTAAAAGTATTACAACAGCTTACCCACTATAAGATATAATCTGCTTGATCACTTTTCCACCTTCTGTTTTCCACCTTTCTGTTGAAAGATGGTATGCTGTAACTGCATAAAAGCTTCGTTCTCGTAGACGGTCTATTAGGAATATTTGCGTGACAGATGCGAGAACGCATTTGTAACGTCTTCGACAACTTCGAGATACGTTACACCCGGTTGGGGAAGCTGCATAAATTTCAATAAGTTCGAAGAGTACGGTAAGTATAGTCTAGTATAAGTAGTAGTCTGAATAATTCGATAATGTAATTTCACGAATATTCGTACTAAAGCCTCTGGTTTGTCACTCGTCGCTGTACGCGCACATTCATCCACATGTCCTCAGACAACCAAGCCGCGCAGAATAATATAACTACCGCCATATTACGGAAAACCTACGGAACTAATTTCTGGTAATGGCAACAGCAATTTCATTAAAAAAAATCATTACCATGATATTGTTGATATCAGTGTTGCAATATCAATGGAGATTGTGGCACACTCGAGACAGGATATTTATGTTGGTCAGGCTGTTAAAACTTGACCAAAAAGGTTTTACAGTATCGAGGAGGTTACATTTCCTTTGACGTGTATTTTCCATATAATTATTTAAAAGGTCCAACGTTGGTTACCCGGACAACGAGCCTAAATTGTTAAATCTTATTCTGTCGAAATTATATTATATCAATCTTATAATAACTCATAAAAGTTAAAACATAATTCTGACTGTAGATGTAGCATCTAAAGAGATTTTTAATTCGTTCTATATTCAAAAGAATAAAAAAAATTAAGAACAATACTTTTCTTCCATAATTGTCAACAGTGTCACAGGTTTTTATAACTAACATTTCTTCTATTAAACAAATATTTGTAGGTATTGGTTTGTATTGTTTAAATTATTCATGCACAATTTATGTTGATGTCTACTAGATATGGAATATTAAAGTCGTGGTAGGAATTATTTAACATTTCGAATTGAGATTGAAGTATTTGGATTTAATTAGCAATAGCCATAGCACGCTTCTAGCGTGGTGGTGAAAATAGTCTGCGATAATGTCAAAGAAGGACGATAAGAAAGATGATAAAAAGAAGGACAAGGGAAGTAGCGCATTCCTTAAGGATTTCCTTGCGGGTGGTATATCTGCCGCTGTTTCAAAAACTGCCGTGGCGCCCATTGAGCGAGTGAAGTTACTGTTGCAAGTGCAGCATGTATCTAAACAGATTGCAGCTGACAAAAGATACAAAGGTAAACACATCCTCAATTTTTTAAGATATTTGTTTTCAGTAAATCAATAGATATTTTTAATACAAACTCGCGTGCCATCTTGTTACGTTTGTACTCTTGAAATAAGGGGTGGGAACTTGAAGCTTAGGTACTATAGATTTATAATCTCCAGAACAAGTGTTTTATACAAGTTCAAAGTTTCAAAGGCGACTTTCGAAGTGTCAGCACACACTTTTGTCATGTCCAACGAGACACAGGCTTAGGAAAATAGTTATATTTACAATTTTATTCCCATGGACAGTGCTTTCCAACTCCTCCCGTTCCCCAAAACCCGCACACTAATTTAAAAAATTACATTTAGTTTAAATATTTTTCAGGTGTAATGGATGCAATTATACGTATCCCTAAAGAACAAGGAATAGGATCCTTTTGGCGCGGAAATTTAGCGAATGTGCTTCGATATTTTCCAACGCAGGCGCTAAATTTTGCGTTTAGGGATGTGTACAAGGGTTTTTTTCTGAAAGATATTGATAAAAACGTACAATTTTGGAGATATTTCGCCGGTAACTTAGCGTCTGGCGGTGCCGCTGGCGCGACTTCATTATGCTTCGTGTATCCCCTAGATTTTGCGAGAACTAGGTAAACTAATTTCATTTATTTATTAGACATTTATTTGTAAAGTTTATATTAATACGTTTGATTTATCATCAGATTAGCTGCGGACGTCGGTAAAGGGAAATCTAAAGAGTTCAACGGTTTGATTGACTGTCTTGTTAAAACTTTAAAGTCCGATGGCCCTATTGGCTTGTACCGTGGGTTTGTTGTATCTGTACAGGGCATTATCATTTATCGAGCTGCTTACTTTGGTTTCTATGATACTGCACGCGGCATGTTGCCAGATCCAAAGAATACTCCTTTAATCGTATCTTGGATGATTGCACAGGTAAAGTTGTTTTGATTTGTTGCTTAATTTTTAGAGGCCGTTCAAAAATTTCATGAATCGCAGATTATCGTTGAGATTCAACCAAATATGATGGTATTAGCTCGAGACGAGTGACTGACTAATCCAATCTATAGGTTATTCAACCACTCGACGTAAGGAGGAAAAGCTAAGAGTTTCATGACAAAAAGTTAGTGTGATGAATTATATTTTAAAGTTATCTATGTTTTGACAGACTGTAACAACTGTGGCTGGGATCGCATCATATCCTTTGGACACGGTCAGACGAAGGATGATGATGCAATCGGGTCGGCCCGTGCACGAACGCCAATACAAAAGCACCGCCCACTGCTGGGTTACTATTCTACGCCAAGAAGGCCTCGGAGCTTTCTTTAAAGGTGCCTTTTCAAATATACTCCGAGGTACAGGAGCGGCCTTTGTACTTGTGTTGTACGACGAAATAAAGAAATTACTTTAAATGTCAATGCTGTCAATGTCGTTTCTGTTTTCGGTTGGTGTAATTTTGATGACTTTTATAAGGGCGTTATATTTAAACCACTGTGTTGTATATTTCGTCTTTATTAGTATTTATCAACAGTTTTTTGTATTAAATTAAACACGTGAATGCATGTTCATTTTTATTGATATTAAAAGTGTTGTAAAATTCGTTTGATTTTATTTGATGTCGCAAAGGAGAGCTACTCCTCGTAAGGTCCAATGTCGGGGATTGCTGTCGGTTTCAAAGTCGATTGACCCCACGTACTTGGCGTCGGTTCGTTGGGGCTTCCTATAGATGGGACACTCGTATAATCTAGGATCTTTTCCCGCGGTTGTGTTTATTGCGAATATATAAATTACTGGCATTTGTTCATAAAGAACTTTAGGTTTAGATTCAATGAGTTTGCCTGTTTTTCTGTCCAGAGAAGCGCCTGAAATGTTATGAATGAATTTTAACATTTTGGTGCTAGCTTAAAACTTATAAGCAAAGAGCCAAAAATAAAATTTATAGACTGGATATGAAACATTTAACAAATGTTTCCTATATATTTAGTTTGTGTAGTGATGTCGTCTCGGTATTTGAATTTTGAGCCATTGATGTCAAGATATAAATTTTAAAAACTCAGAAAAATTGTATACCTTCAAGAAACAAGCCGTAAACATAAACACCTTCTGACGGTCCTTCGTGTACGTCCTCGCGATTCAGCTTCGTTATATGATTTTGTAGGACGACCGAATCTAAAGCCCATCCTTTATGGCTCCTTGTTACTTCCTGAAAGTGGAATCACAAATCTAAATAACCGAAATAAATGCTAATTGTAACCATTATACCACCGTAATTAATAACTGTTTAACCTGTCTCATAGCTGTCAAAAAGCCTTGTGGATTGAAGAAGCCTGTCATCCAAAATGTATGAGGTCTGCCATTCCGGAGCCACGCTCTGTACTGCTGCTCCCGTTCCAATAGCTCAGTATACCAAAATCCTAAGGTTGCTGATTCCCATGATACCTGTTTATAAAAATACTTCTGAATTTTAAACTTTACATTTTAGATGGCACATTTAGAAAAACAACATAAAACTTGGTAAACTATGCTAAACTATGGTAACTGTGTCATGGATAGAATTGTTTATGATATTTTTACATGAATATTCTTTCGATACCTTCGACCATTGACTGGGTATTCTTGCATCGTACATAGCATCTAAAGACTCTCGTAGCCCTTGGCTCATCACAATCGTTCCATCAATAGCCAGTTTCAAATCGCATAAAGTCGTGAATACTGTTTTTATGACTCGCTGTATTCTGTCTATCTCTTGTCTGCAAAACAAGAATGTATATGATTTTTAAATAGAAAATTAATCCGTCTTTAAGTAAGTAAATACAAAAAAGTAGTGTGTAAATTTACTTAACCTTAAAAAAATGTTCATTGGTAAAAATGCGCCCATCTTTTGAAGAGCCTCTCGAACTTCGAAAGTAACATACTGTTTAGGTAGTTTTTCCAACATATCCTCAGCTAAACGATATACTATACTTTCTCTAGTTTCGCCTCCCTGACTGCCTCCTTCTTTAGGTTGAACACTAAGTATAGTATCCAAAATATCTTTAGCACTGTTTATCTGATATGTAATATCTGCGTTACCATGCAATCCAAATACTTCAGGAGTATCAGTCAAAGGTAATTGGTTTATGTAATCTACGTATCCTTGTATATTCCTAGTTTGTGGCACTTTGTAACCTTTGTAGAATTCAAAACCTGGTCTTAGAAGTACGTCGCAAAACCATACGTTGGTAAATGTGGTCAGTAAACGTTTGTCGAAATCATCCGTCACCCGACCACCGTATTGTACCTCTCCTAGCATGTAACAAATAGTAGGCCATGAAATTCCTTTCTTTGGGTCAATTTCGTCCAAATGGTTCTGAATAAATTGGACGCTCGCTGCATAATCTGCTTGATTAAACTCATAAGGAATATTCCACCCCAAAGGCCCGAATTTCCTTCTTTCTTGTACGATAGTGTGCAAAAATGCAACAGCATAGAGGAGCGGAGGCCATTGCGATAGTGAAGAATAATCTAATGTATCTTGGGTGATATTTTGATAAGTTCTTTTCATGCTGGCTCGAATTCCTTGAGGTGGCTCATTAGTGAATTTAATTGCCATCTGCAGCAAACCTATCGGAAAATCTGTATGCACTTCAGTTGTGAGCCAAAGCCGAAAAGATTCTTGCATATGTTCAGTTTCAATTAGGGCATCCATAGCTTCGACGCAAAACGGTAGAGACAAATGAATATTTTGCAATAACACCCAGCCTCCTTCATTCATAGAGTCCGAAATCATCTTACGGGCTACGATTTCTTGGCCCTGGCCCATTGAGACGGCTTTCAAAACTGCAACAAACGATTTCGGATGAAAAAAGAGTTTACCTTTCAAACGAATGAAATACGATATTTACCAATATCTTTTGACTTAGCCAATGTTGCAATTTGGGCAGAAGGATCTGACCCGATTGAGAGTATGCAAATGAGCGGTGTTCGAGGTTCAGATTCTTGCCAAGTACTTTCGAGGTTCAGTATTCGCCCTTCGCCGTATTCAGTACCGAGCGAATCTAAAGAAATAAAAAAAAATCACAAAAAATACATAAATAATATGCAATTATTATATTACCACATCAATTGTATTTTTTTGTGTTTATTTAAATCTTTAATTAATGATTCAATTCAATTCCATGTTATACCAACCGACTATATACTTTCGCGCTTGTGACAAAGTTCGGTCAGGACTCCAGGATCTTATTAGCAGTAATTTGCGAAAAACATCGAGGCTTTCGTTGTAACCGGATGGAATCATCTCTTCCTCCGGTTTTGCCTTTTCATACCACACCCGCCATTCTTTTTCATTTGTTGCTATCTGAAGTTACATTTAATTATTAAAAAATTGAAAACATATTCAATGAAAATCAACATCAATAATCCAAGTTGCATTACTTTTTGAAGAACGTCTGAAAATATTTTCAATTTACTAATCTCAACCAAATTAAGCCATGTTATATCCAAAATCCATTTAAATGGCTTTGGAGTAACAGCATTCAAGTCGAGTGATGCACCACCCTTAACAAAAGCCATGAATTCGTCATGAGATATAAGACCTCGATGGCAGTCTATTTTCATGGCTAACATCAAAGTAAATAGAGCCTTGTGTCTCTCGTATAAACTTCGCAAAGTGAAGGCCCACACTTCATGTGTAAGGTATTTCAGTATCAAGTTTATTCTTTCTTCGGTAACATTGCTCTTTGTTGACTTAGTTATAGAATTATCAAATATATTTAGGAATTGCTTCAAAGAATTTTGGTACATAATGTTTACATCACTCATTTCAACAATCAAAAAATATAAAATAGAGCCTCTAGCAGCAACCGCTCTAAATTCCTCTCTAGCTTTGACGATTTTCTTTTCGGTTACTTCAGCCACTATCAACTTTTCATTCACTTCTTCAGCTGTGGTTTTAGTTATCTGTAATACTTGAATTAACGCTTCATCATCTACTAGCGATCCTTCGGATGATGTTAGTCGACATAACAAATTGCTTTCCAACTCTTTCATACTCCTTTGATTTTTCATCACTGATTCAAAAAGAGCAACCCGTTCTTCTTCCAAATCTGATTTTTCCATCAGTATAACTCGTCCCAACAATTGGTCCTCCAGACCTTGCATTGTGACTGTGAAATCTATGATCGATGTTTTTGCACTAATTTCTGGCGAGTAAGCGGGATTTGGTAATTTTGTTGTTATATAAAGCATAAATCCCGGCATCACGTCACATTCCTTATCACCTACTATAACTTTTTCAATAGAACCTGATTTGATGAAATTCTTTTCTAAAACATTATCTATGACCGGATCTAGTTCTACACCTACATCCTCAATCAAAAGTGGTCTTCCGAGAGATAAACTATCTTCAAGGTGTGTTCTAAAATACTTGTGATTTAATGAAGTTATTTGAAGTTCGTTTGTGCTCTCTTTATTCTTAATCCAATTTTTACCTTGGCTTTGTGGATCAACTAACAGCGGATATGAGCTAGACTTTGTAACGATTAAAGCATTTTGAACGGAAAGTTCATCATTTGGTAGACCTTGAAGAGTCCACTCAGATATAGTGGCACTTTCAACTAACATATTTGTTATGTTTAAATTATCTGTTACTGGTATATGTTTACTCTGAAGAATTCCCATCCAGGTGTGAAACAGGCTATTTCGGAATTCTTGATTGTACGGTCCACAATATGATAAAAATCCTGTAGCCAGAACAACATCACCAACCAATCTACCAAGTTGCTCTTTAAAATCTTTACTTTGTTGTGTCCATCTTATTTTTTCGCCTCCTAGGCCATTTATCAAGGCTGTAGCAGCTGTCATTTTCCTCAGACAAACATTGGCGGCGTCTGTTAGTTGTTGTTTCTCAGATACTGCTGACTCATACTGTTCCTTGACTTTTCGTAGCGACAATTCTCTCTCTTCCAGTTGTCTTTCTGCAGATGCTAAATCTTCCATAGCAACCTATGATGATTAAATGTTTGTATTATTGCAAGTTCGTAAATGTAGTTTCCGTATGTTTAATTATTAAATACTATTTACCTTTAATCTTGCTTCTTGCAATAAAAGATTTGCCTTCAGAGGCAAAACTTCCTTATTAACGCTGTGAAAGAATGCCATTGCTTTTGTCCAGGAGAGTAAACCAGCAACGTCTCCGCAAACACGTTTAGCAGTATCCATATTATAGTCTTCCATTTCAAAATAAGGAACTAAATGCTCTACCATTTCATTATTGATAATATCTTTTGGATAGTTTTGTAATTGTAGAAGAAATGTTGTACTCGCCATCATCTGTAAAAAAAAAGAAATGGTACATTTTTATTACATTGTCCGTAAAGGCCTATGTTTATAATTGAGGTTGGTTGGATTTGACCTTAAGCGACTCGGCCCACGAAGGTTTCGGGCAAGGTGCAGCAGTATCTGGTATTAATGGATGCAATCTGCGTTGAAATAAAATTAGTACACAGTCCATGATTCTCATAATAAGATGCGGTGGTCGACCTAACTTTCTGACTGTGGCAATGTGTGCTGGTTTTATCGTATTAAGCGCCGCTTCCGCTTCTTCAAGTGCCGGTTTAGCTGCTTCTAATTTAATTTCAGCTTTCTCTTTTTCTTCAGCGATGTAAGCTACTAAAGCCTCGGCCTTTTCTTTAACTATTTGCACTTGATTTTTTACTATCTCTGCTTGCATAGCCCTTTCAGTAACTTCAGTTAGTACTCGGTCAGCTTTTTCAGATGCTAAAGCTAAATCTTGTTCCATAACCGCTAAATCTTTCTTTAAAACTTCCACAGAAATGGAAGCTTCACGAAGCTTTTCTAATCCAGTATCCATTCTTAGTGCTCCGTCCCCTAGTTCTTTTTGCTTCATCTGATAAATGGTTTTGTAACCTCCTATAAAACTAAGATATGATTTTGGTGTGACGTGAGACGACCTTCTAAATCGTTGAAAATAGTCCGTAGATACTTTAGATACAACATCTTGAATCGTTCCTAGGACTGTTACGAGTTCCTTTTTTACTTCTTTCGTGCACTCTATCTCAAATTCAGCGAGAAAATGGTCCGCAACAGATACTAGAGCATCTTTTGGCCAAGGTTGAAACCAATCGATAGTACAACCAGATATAAGAGCAGGAAAACGTAATGCTCGATACCTAAATGCTTCACTTACCTGAAATAATAAAGAATACATTTATATTAATTTAGAAATTAACTTTTAGGATAATTATTGTTAAAATAAAACTATCTTACAGGCGAGAAACATAAAACAACATGAAGATTTTGACAGGTTCTGTTAAGAAAATACTCCATTACTAGTTCATTAGTTAAAGTCCGCTTCTGGTTTTCCCTCTTCATAATTGGTGTTAGTTCCGAAATAATTTCTTGCTGTTCATCCTTGGTAAACAAATTAGATATGACCCCAGAAGATAATATATTATTTAAGTATTCCAAAAAACCTTCTTCTTTAATGTCCAAATCAGTAAATATAAACGTAGTTCCTTTACCTTGTACGCCACATGATCTGTATAGTAACTTAAGGTCTTCTAAAAAGTTTCCAACGTTGTAGGACCTTGTTAAAGCTATTTGAAAGGATCGATAACCAGCAATAAAAGTTGATAGTTTTGTCAGCGATTGCTTTCCAGACCCTCCTACGCCCACTAGCATTACATTACCTCTAGGGTGTCTTATAACTCGAGATATTTTTACTAAATGAAGCATCGCATCAGGGAAAAATACCAAATCCATTCCAGAGCCCCTCACCATCTCATTGAATTGTGAAAGAAACATGTCTAATCTGTCTCGTAATTCATCAAAATCAAACACTGGCTCATAAACTTTCGGCAACTCCATATCAGCATCTTCACCTTCTTCACCAGTTGGTTCCGGAGCATCCCTTTATGAAAAATAAAACCATTAAATTTTGAACTATTCATTAACATAAGAAATCACTTATTTATTTACCTCATAAAATCAACAAATACAGGATCTTTATCCATCATTTTTTTGTATTCCACTCCCAATATTTCTGTAGTAATATCGTATAGGGCTACATTGAACCAATCTTTATCAGCTTGATGTGTAAACCTGTCTGAAAACACGCGGGAACATTCGTGTTTCCATAACAGCATTAGACACTTTTCCGATTCTATTACAGTCGGCAAGGTCCCTACCATACCCTGCCAAACTCTTGACAAATCTCTTAACGAAAATACATAATGGAACTTAGCTGGTGTAGGTAAAAGTTTCTGTCGTGTTCGCGTCCATAGTTCTCTTGTTAAAGGTATAACACGTTTTATAAGAGATCTTACTTCTGCAGTAAAACCACGTTTTACATTATAATGACCTTCACCTATAACCTTGAAAATTTTATCTATCGATTCATTGTTAGGCAAGGGGCAGTTGAAAATAGAAAATTGTCTCTTCAAACGAGCTGGAATATCATTCCGTCCTCCACCTATAAAAGATGATTGATTAAAAATGGTCAAAAATTTTGTTAATTAAGAAGTAATTATTGTAATAAAATATAACCTGGCTGTCCCATAGCACCTAAGAATTGAATATCAACAATTGTAGTAAAATCTCCAGGTTTTTCCAAACTATAAAATCCTCCCATACTCATTGTTTGCCTAACAATTTCATTTGTTATTTGATCACCCCATTCATTTATTTGTGGAAGATTTATGTCATCTATAAACACTAACATTTTTTTGCCTCCTGGCGGACCAAAAGTCATACCACTGCGTTTTTCAACGTAGCTTTCTATGGTTTTTTGGAATTGATAAGGACTCGTTGCAGAGGAAAAATTAAATGAACGACCCATAAATTGTTCTGGGTTAGCATTTTTCATATAGGCTTTCATCATAACCGTTTTCGCTGAACCTTGTTCGCCCAAAAGGAGTACTGCTTTTCCTTGTTTTGCAATACAATGTATTAGATAATTAATTCTCACGTTATCTACGATTGGAACTAGAATACTAGAGTAATCGGGTGTTGCGGTGTCAGGATATTGATAGTTGGTCATCAAATCATCCCATAACTCCCATTTACCTGGATGTTTCACATAAAAGTCAAACAAAATACTAGGTTTATTACTTGGGTGTTTTGGTAGTTCCAGTATATCTACGAAAGATGTTTTAATGTGCCTATCAAACCTAGCTCTATCTTCTGTTTCAAGAAGTGATCCAAATCCCCATATTAATGCAAAAATATAAATTTTGTGCAAATGTTCATGCGTAAAGAGAATAATTTCTTCCGATTTTTCCTTTTCGTCTTCGTCATCTAAGTCACCATTTACCGATTTATTTGCTGAAGGTTCTTCTACTTCTACGATCTGCGGTGGAACTAGACCTTCTAATATATTAAGTATTTGAAAAACTATGTTGGTTTGAAGTACTCGCATACTGAAGGTAAGATTCTGAGTACACCATGTATAGGTACTTAGGAAAGTCTGTTCAAATAGAGCACTAAAAACTTCTATTTCCCTCTGGGATCTTGTCATAAGCCAGGCGCTAAGAACTGTACAGAAAATTTTTTGATTTAAGCATTTTGTGAGACTAACAGTGATGATAAATGTAGAAAAAAATTACCTGGTTCCCAATCCAAACCCGAAGAGCTCATGTACACCATTCCGTTACGAGAAACCGTTGCAGGAGAGGCATTATCGATATTTTCTGGTTCGAAAATAATCTTTGAAGTTGGAGACATTGTCAAACGATCGCCATTAGCCAAAGTTAGTGTCTTATTATCATCAAGAACTGAATTCAAGTTTTCAATCCATATGCTGTCTACGGGACCGTCTAGGACCAACCAAATATGTTCGCCGGTTTTAATTTTTAATGTTTTTCGCCATAAAGCTGAGAATATACCATCGGTCCAGTCGTTGGTGGCAACATCTAGACGTCCAAACATTTGTGCCGCGGTTATAGCTTTAGGATTCATACGCATTTCTCTGAAAACATAATTTTTAAGGGATTATTCAATCGGTTTGTTAGTAAATTAGAAAATGACACAATAATTTTTATAAATACATTCATTATTTTACCTGTGTAGGTCTTCTATGTTAGATAAAGCAGTCATCAAGGTATGAATACACGTTGTTTTCCCAGCGCCAGGTGGACCCAGGGTCATAATGCCATGTCGCACCCTTTGTGTCTCGTAAAGCTAAAGTTCATATAAAATGTAGCATATTAGTTTACTAACGGATACAGCAAATGTAGTTCGCCAATTTCTAATACTGTTATTTTATTTTATAATAAATAGTTTGTGTAAGTACCTGTATAATTTTCAACACCCATGGTGGATGATAGATTAAACCTGCTTGATCAACTTGTTTCTTAATTGCGTCTTCTAGTTCGGGGTATGTAGTTTTCTCCAATACTTGATTAGGAAATAGATCAGCTACCAAAGATATAAATAATGGCTCATCTTCGTCTATTAATTTTGATAAGTTCATATCTCGTAGGACACGCATCACGATTGTACTTTCATTGTCTTTTGAATTAACTCGCTTTACAGCGCCTAGAGTTCTCAAAACTGATAGAATGTTTCGAAGTCCAAAATCATAGTGCACCTAATAAAAGAAAATGTTAATTTATGCAAATATAACAATAATTAAAAAAACTAGAAGAATAATACGATCGGGTTTCATTGTAAAAAATACAATTACCTGTTTTGTTAACTGTTCCTCACACAATTTGTAAAGTGTGTAAAACTTTCGAGCAAGTGTGATATTCTCAAGAAAGCCGCAAGAAGCCAACTTTACCCTGATGATGATTTGTCTGTCTGGCACCATCATAGCTACTGTACGGAATTGTATCTTCAGATTTTCCGGTAGCTCTTTACGTCCAGCGTAGCCCGGGTTCTAGATAAATATAATACACAATAATATTCCACTTTCCAGTGTTGTATTTCTAAAGTTTTCACTATCTTATATACATATATAAGTTATCTTTAACAGTTACCATTGTAATAAATATACCAAACTCCGGGCACATATCCGACATATCTCCGTCCGTGAATAAAAAGGTCTTCTTCTTTTCTTTCTTAGCTGCCAGCACGACGGCAACTTGTTGCGCGGCCACTGACAATACAGGCAGCTCGATACGATTGAACTCATCAAAACAGCCCCAAGAGCCCGATTGTGCTAAACCTTTATAAATACGCCCAAGGCCTCTAAAAACAAAATCAACAATTATAGAAAAAATACATTAATGATTGAATAAAAAGGCAGTATTCGTATAATTAATACTGGGAATATCACGAATGTTTGCGACAAGAATGTTGGTGAAGATGGTTGGCAAGATTTTTGGTGTACTTTACGCCCGATAAACCACACATTTTAGTTCAAATATTGTCGACGACGATATGATGGTGCTTTCCACAAATATTCGTACTAGGCCTACTGTTTTCGATGATCATGTGTGCGCAAGATTTATGGATGAAAAAAAAAAACTGATAGCTGTGCTAGAATTGTGTCAAATTGAAACATGTAATCTCTTCACATTTGAGGAAAGAGAATGAATGTTATAAGAATATCCTATATTTTGTTATACCTGTAATCCATTTGATCTGAACAGTTGAAGACGACGACATATTTAGCCAAGGTTTTACCCATATCTTTGACAGTTTCTGTTTTTCCAGTGCCAGCGGGACCGCAAGGCGCTCCGCCCATGCTCATAGCCAATGCTTGAGCTAACGTTATGTAGCATCTGAAATGAACAACAGTAAAGGAATGGCGTCTTTCAATATTAAGCCTCAAAAATGGAAAAACCTGATATAGACGCAGAACAAGAGCGAAAGAAAGTGAAGTTAAGTTGGCACTAAATGGTAATCCATAATCTTCCCGTGACCCTTAAAATTACAAATTCGAATATATTTACTCCGTATTAAAAAGTAGTTACCGGTCTGTCAACGGCGTGATGACAAGTCTTTCGGTACAGCCCAAATATTCATTTTGGTAAGCGAAAGTGACGTCTGTTACCGAGATCCATGTCTTGTCTGCGTCTTCTTTGAAATAGAAGCGACATTGCTTTAGCCACTCAAAGTCATTCGCCGATCGCACGTTGAGACGGCACTATAAAACAAAACAAATAATTGAAAAATACCTCAGTGTATTAAATAAATAGACCTGAAATACAGTGATGTTAGAATAATGCCAAATAATTTTCGTATAACACTTTAAAAGAAATTACCGATTTAATTATCAATTCTATGGAAAGAAAATTGAAAAAAGCTCACGGCAACCGCATAAAGTTTTCAAATTTAACTGATAATGCTGATTATAAGATATAAGAAGTTGTTCAATTCCTTACCAACATATCAAATATATCTCTTTGGTGGACGTGTATAGTGATAAGGGTTTCAAATTTAATGCGCTCAATTTTCTGCAGGTCTCTTGTTGTTTGGTCTATGAGAGTGTTTAAAAGTTCCAAAAATTTGTTGTTAGTTTCCATCATTATCTTCTTATCTTGTCGAGCTTGCATCAAAGCTAATTCTGCATCCCGTGTCCAAATTATTTGTATTCCTAACAGCCCCACCTAACAACAGTTACAAGTTACCAACAATCTTTAATAGTAATTTTTTATGCCTTGAAGGTTTGATAACAAAAAAAAATTACTGATCTTGGATACAACAATCTGTTATACCTTCAATTCAACAGTATGTCAACAAGGAAGTCCACAGTATGTATTAAAATTTGACTGTCATTTCTAGCATATTGATTACAACAAACGTACGTCACTTCTAACTTACCTGAGCCGGCATTTTATCAAGAAACAGCAACAAATTGAAAGAGGGGTCATTGAGAACTGACACAGCATTACGTATAATCGAGTGAAGACTACTTTGGGCAGATTGCAGTAGCGAAGTCAACCAAGTTTCTACAGAGCCTTCAGCTCGTACCGGTCTCTCGAGTTTGATTTCTTCACCTTCTGATGACACGATTGCAATCATTTTGTTGTACTCTGTAATTTTAAATTATTTATTATGGTCTTATTTACATATAAAATGAAGTTTAGAGATAAGAAAAATAGATCAACCCACCGATGTCGTGAAATTTCACGTATCTAATATTGTCAAATATTGATAGTAAATGATTTTGTATCGTATGTGAATCCGATGCCTGGCCCAGAATCTCAAGTAAGGCTGGATCTGACACAAAGAAGAATCTAGGAAACATCGTTCTCTTCTTTTCCAAATAGCCGCTTAAACTTTTTTGGCAGAGTTCCAATTGCTCCTGCAAATGGGGCAGGAGTTGTCGCAGGAGATCATCTCCAACGCAGCAGGAAACAACGCCGGGAGTCTCGTGAGCTCGTTGCATGATCTTTTGCCAGGATTTGTCAATTTTAGAAAAACGCTTGGCTTCTTTTGGAAGCTGTTTTGCAATATCGCCACCAACAAAGACTGCCTCCAGGTACACCCACATATTTTGCACGAGCAGCCATCGTTCAAGGATCTCATTTGTGCTCTGCAAGTCGAACAGCCACTGTTGTATCTGCTTTCTGAATGGTGCGTTGTATCTATATAAAAAAACATAAACTTTTGTTCATTTTTCGTTATTTACAAACACGGATAATTTTAATGTACTCTCGCTACTTTTGTGAGGATATTCTGTTTCTAATATTTGGCCGTGTAAGAATTTTTAACCATTGAAAACTTACCTGTTAGATAAAAGAGATCCTAGGATCATAAGACTGTCTTCAAGCTGACCGATTGTCTCAGCTGTGGTGTCGCCTCGAAGAAGTAGCTCGCCACGATTGTTAAATGTTTGGAAAGTGAGTTCGTGTACGGACCACTCATTTGTGACTTGACGCAACTTTGCTTCGATATCCTTTTCCTTCATCGCGGATATACAAATATCCTGCATACAAGGCGCACAAATAAATATGTAAAATAATTTCACATATTATTTTCAATATTTTGTTGACAAACTTTTCACTACGCGCAATGTATCTCTCATCCTGTAGTCAACTACCACTTTGTTATATTCTCCTGGTACCTCAGCTCAACAAAAATCGTTCGAGGTTCCCACAGTACATGCGCAGTTGATACCCCTCGGCGCGCATTGAATGTGGAGAGAATATCATCTAGACTCAGTTAGTGTTTCGCTTTCAACAGGACGACACAATCACAATCGATCGTTTGCTTGTTGATTGTTTACATATGAATGTTTCTTTTTCTTAAGGATGTTGTTACCGTACAGATTATACAAATTAAATTGGTGGAAAAAAATACAATTAACAAAAACTGGTTGGGAAGGGAACTAGAAATCGGATAGTACACGGATAATCATACACCTCATTTACGTCGGACGCATAATGCAACACTACCATTTCTGATGACGACATACAATTACCTCAATATCCTCTTTGTTTTGAAGCAATGGTGCTTCTAAAATGTTTTTCAAGCAAAAATCTTCATTATCCAGTTCAAAATTATATTTGGTGACTTCCATGATCCGCTGCCAGTGACGCGGCTTCATTGCTTTATTTGCCATCAACTCGAGAAGAGGGCACATGTCGTTAAAATCATCAATTGTTTTCTTCAACGCATAGAATGCTGGCCATTCCTTTAATCTGTTATGATCAGTCAAATATTTAAGATAATAATAAAAAACAAGTATTAAAAAAAGCTGTACTCACCCTTTAGGTAATTTCCTACACCTATTTTGAAACTCCATGAGTTCGTTGTTAATTTCTTCAATGTTTACCTCACCCCAGGGTATGTCGTAGTAACTGCTCACTCTATCTATCACGTCATTGTAGAGCTTGTAAAGTTTTTGAAGTAGATTTAGTTCCTTTCTGATTTGCGCTAGTTCTGGATACTCAGTGTGAGGCAAGCCGAACAATTCTTCTCCGTTTTGATACGTCTGCAGTTTTCTCCACATACCGTCAAATCGATTCTACAGAGAAATAATTTTGAAAATAAGAATCAAACCACTGAAAAAAGCATTTGTGAAATTATTGATTTATGCTGCTCAATATTTTCTTTATTTAGGGAGGTTAGGAGGTCGTTTGAATATTCGAAGAAAGAAAATTTCATTGTTTTTTGCTCAGATTAAAATTGAAAAGCTAAATAAGTTTTAAAAACTTTTTTCAATTGGTTACTACCATTGACTAACCAAGTTTTATCCCTGCGCAGTGTATGCGAGTTACTGTTTGTTACCTGGAATAATATCAAGCGGTCGGAGGCCTCACGAGGACTCAAGCCCGGCTGCATCGGACCCGCGTGCCGGTACTCGTGACAGTAATCAGTATTATCATCGCGAAACCTATCCAAATTATTTTTGAGGTCGTCTTCGAACTGCGGCTGCATCTTGAGCAGTTGTACGTGGGAAGCGAGAGCGGTCGCCTGCAACTGTTGCCAAGTGTACCGAAGATTGTCAACTTGCTCCATATCCTCTTTGTTTACTGGAAGCTCGTAACGGGTGATGACGTTAAAGGCTTCCTGAAATTATAAATACCATTGTTGAATAGAAAACTATGACACCATTTTCTAGAATTGTTTAATAATTAAAACGCTACAAAAGGTTTGCTGTTTATTCCAATTATATTAATAAAGTAACTGTTTTCTTGCATTTTAATATTTGGAAATTATAAAGAAATCAAGAAAATACACATTTAAAGGTATAAGATACCTCAACCGGATCAATTTTGAGTTCCATATCAACTTCTTGTTCTCGAATTTTCTTCAACGTTTCCATAACAGTTCTAACATCGTCTAAATCCCTTATTGGTCTCTCTAGCTTGCGCTCCAAATCGTTCATTATAGCATAAACGTAGTCCATTTCGCGTTTGTATTTCTTGCGCATCGCTTGACTTATTCTGTACGTCCCATCTGAAGTACACATGCGAACATGAATTCTCGTATTAAATTTATGGTGAGTTGAGAAGTTTTTTTAATTGAAGTCCCCATCCTAGTTTTATTCCCAACGAATTTATTATCGAAAATTGACTCAAGTTATTCTATTAAGGCAGAATGTTGTAACCTTACTGCTTTACTTTTATATTACTGTATCTTAATACTTACTTTTAAGTTCTGTGTTCAGGCCTAATTTTAGCTTCTCTGTTGACACTGCCAAGCAATTTCCTATAATCAACACATCAGGTTCCGTATAAAGCTTTGCTTCTAATTCGCTATGTCTCTTCAAAGCAATTTCAAAATCATTTAATGTCCATGCTAATAATTGACGAAGAGTTTTCTCACATTTCCATAAATAGTGATATGGTCTCCAGCGTTTTACAAGCGTATTCAATTCCTGGAATTATATTGAAGTAATATAACATTTCAGTAAGCTTCACATATACTTAATTTAGTATTACTGTGGGCCTAGCACGAATTATTGTGACAATCGGCATCGTAACGTTATCGACATAATTTGTATTAAAAGTGCAGCATATCGGTCGTTAAGTTCACCGAAAATTATATACTAACGTTGATAAAATTGACGATAACAATACGAAGGCGATTGTCTCAAATATTCGTGCCTATTTTATCTCAGTGGGCCTACCACTGAGATAAAATAGGATAAGGATTCCTTTTAAAGCAATAAGCAATCATAAAATGACTTACACTAGAGAATCTTAAAAATGTTTTAAACCAACCTACAAATGTTTACTTACAATCTTAACATTTTGCGTACACGTAGATAATAATGACAAAGTTTTGACAATCTCTTTGTTCTCCATAACGTGACTGTAGAAATTTTTCTGTTGCAATGGAAACACCGGTTTCTCCTCTGATTCCAATCTGTAGTATTTCTTCTTTTTTAATCTTGCCGCTTCACCCAGTCTGATTGATTTTGTCGCCATGTTGTTTACTGATTGAACCTGTTCGTCAAGCTTGGTAACTATTCCTAGTAACTGGCTTGATGGGTTGACCGCGAGTTTCTTCCAACTCACCTGCATGAATGCAAAAGCGCGTGCGAAGAGACAGAAACAAGCAGAGCAAATGAAGGTACAAGAAAAACAATATGAACAAAAAGTATATGTGATATATACAGAGATAATTTGAAATAAAATCAAGCACATCAAGTGAGCGGCAAATTGTTAATAACGAAGCGAGTTGATGCAAAATATTAAAAGTATTTGCGGACGAATACACCATCGAAGTAACAAAAGCGTGAAGTGAGACGTTCCGGACGATACAAGACAATTAACGACACAAGTTTGAAGAACATATTACATTAATAAATTTTGAATTGTTTGATCATACTTACTCAAAATTTTACAATTTAAAAAAAAACACGAAAATACTCTTCTTATAAACTCTTACAGATGAACGTAAAACGCCTGATTCCCCAATTTCTAGTCAAAGTGCTTAATCTACTTATGAACTTGGTTGTATTTACAGCGGAATTGTGAGAATTCCTTGAGCGATTAAATGAATGTAAAGACGAATGGATGTAAATTTACAAAGACCCCAACACAAATGCCACGCAAGGCAATATTAAGACAAAAACATTTTTTTATAGTTACAAAAATTAAGCAATTAAGGAAATAAATTTAATTACATTTTAATTTGTGTTGTTAAATCTAGTTTATAACTAACTAAACTAAAGTTAATCCAATACAGGTCCCATTTATATATCCCAAAAAAAACTATTATTATTTACTTCTAACTTTAAAAATACCGAAAGCTTTAAGTACAATCCCCTAAACCAAGTAATTTGAAGAAATTTTATAAACTCAAGTAAAATTTTACCCTGGATGTTTTTCCTCCACTCCATTGTGAGACGCCTTTTGATAACCCGGAGATGAGTTTTCCAGCAAGAACTAAAACCTCTTGAATTTCTTCAAGTGTTGGTTTAACTGACACATTTGGTATCATCAGCGTAGCTTGTAGAAGAAAAATTGGTTTCTTTTTACCTAAATAAAAATATTTGTTTTGTCAACAAAAAAATTATTTTCATCAACGTTAATAATTACTATCAAGGATATAATATATGTGCCATAATAATATTTAAAACATATTGTTATGTCTGTTTTGTGATAGATAATAACAGGAATGTGATCTGTTTTATACAGAGATTTTGGTCTCAGAAACCAACGGTTAATGAATCTTACTAATATTATAAATGAGAATGTTTAGATGGATGTATGTTTGAAGGTATCTCCGTAACGGCTCAACGGATCTCTATGAAATTTGGCATATATGTAGGTCATAGTCTGGAAGAAAAGGCAGGCTGCTTATCAAGATTTTTTTTTAATTTCGTGCGGACGAAGTCGAGGTCAACAGCTAATTGATAAATAAAATTGTTATTGATGCTTCCGAATCTGTTATTTCAAATCTATCTTCTTCTATCTTTCTTATATATATATAAAAGAAAGTATTATTAGTTACACTATTTATAACTCAAGAACAGCTGAACCGATTTGGCTGAAAATTCATGGGTATGTAGTTGAGAACCAGGATACGGACATATGATACTTTTTATCCCGATTCCTTTTTTTAAAATTCCGCGTGAACGGAGTCGCTGGCAAAAGCTAGTAAAAAGCAAATGAAAAATGAATTGAGGACAAAAATATTTTTTATATATTAAGGAAGCATTCCCCGTGCGGAAAATTTCACCCGCAACTATACCAGGATATCAGAATGTAATAGTAGGTCTTTACCGTTTAACTCCGTCTTAATTTCGCGTTCGACGGGGCAATCAAGTGCAAGCCTTAATTACTGTGTAATAAGGTTGAGTTTAGTTAATTTGCTGACATTGATCACCACGTGGATGTTGGTTGTAGTGCGCATGTCGTTTTTCAGGGCGACCACGTGGTGTATACTGAAAAATTACTAGGACCACACGTTTGTTGAGGAGGTTGTTTTAATCTGAATAATTAGACAGCGAATAAGGTGTGCCAGGGCCGCCGCTCGTGCCAAACAGTAAATTGGTTCCATGTATCGTTATTTTTCTTCAAGAAGTTCCATGTATCGTTATTTTTCTTCAAGAAGTTCCACGTATCGTTATTTTTCTTAGAGAATCGAAAAGACATTCGAGCAGCGCCACTCTCAACGAGCCAGATAGTGTAAAGGACTATGATAGTGTTAGGACTGTTGAGGGTAGTCTCACAAAAGGTTTTATAAGGAAATATGCGCTGCTGCTCGAGGCAGTCTCTTTCCACCCGTCATTGCAGAACGTCTGACGTTTTTGTTTATTTACTTTCGGTTTGAGTTTATACTATTGAGAGGATTTTTAGAACTAGAGTTAATTTCGTTATTTCGCTGTTAGTTTATTTCTTTTAAAATACTTTTGCATCAAATATCTAACAATAGATATACTTATTTTATAATCCAACAAACTTCTTGCCCGAGGAGGGAGGCACTGCTATTAGTTACGTATTATTTAATTCTCTCAGAATATTATGTAAAATATACTGAGGCATAGAAAATAAAGTGAAAGTACATGCAAGACAAAACATGACAATGCCGCTATAAAAAGACAAATTAATATGTCCTTGTGGACATAAGTCGGATGTTTCCTTTTGGGCCAATTAACCCACTGATCGCGATCGACCACACGATTGTCACCCCATAAGTCTAACTATATTATGACAGTTCACAAACACCACTTTGTCAAAGTCAGAAAAGTGTCACAACATCCTTGTGCTGTAGGCTGTCTTGAATTTTTTCCTTTTATGTAATTTTCTATGCCTAATTATATATTTTACGTATTTTCTGACAAAACTAACCGCGATAGAAGCACCTCGAAAGGCGCTAATGGCGCTAATTACAATCATTAAGGCCCCCCAGGTCAGATAAGAGTATCGGTCTATACAGAAGTTATAAGCCCCGTACGTGTCAGTTGTATTTGAAGTGCGCATGCGTTTCAGGACGACCACGTGGGCAACCCTGAAATATTACTAGGACCTCATGTAGGTTCAGAAGGTTGTTTTAGACTGAACAATCAGATAGCAACAGCAATAAAGGTGTGTTAGGACCGTGACAAACAGGGAACTGGTTTCATATATCAATTTTATTATCATGTATATTTAGTAATCTACACGTCCGAGTTCGATCCCATTTACCAATGTGTTTTTTCGAATTTCAAATGCTTTATTATCCGAGACCGTAAGCGGTGAAAAAAAAAGGGATGTCATCTGCACATATCTGAGAAGAAATTCAAAGATGTGTGTGAAGTCAACCCGCCCTGGGAAAGCTTGATTGGCTAAGTCATAGTCAAACTTAGAGTAGACCTCGAGTAGGGACGTATATAAGCTGACGACATGTTATATATCCAACAAGCTAAATGAAATGTTTCCATGCCGTAAGTGTTTTAATAATAAACTCATTAAAAGCTTTATTTTTACGTTAAATTTCCACCGTTGTGGAAAGATAGCTGGAAACTATAGATCAACAATTAATGAACATTACAATGGGCACATATCTGGTTACCAATCACCGTTCACGAACTTACAATCTAACAACCAAAACTGGTACTATCAAAGAAAAACAGGAAAAAAAAAAAAGAAAAAGAACAGAAAACAGTATAAAAATAAAGACCTCTATCTTTTAAGAGCCTTTAGTTCTAGTTATGTTCATGGGCGTCGGTAACCTCTTTTCATTAAAGGTCCCACTGGTCGTTTGCCCCGCTCTTATAAAAAAATCTATTTATTATTTTATACACGTGGTAAAATATGAAAAATTACCAGGACCAAATCAATGTTCAGTAGAATGTTTGAGTATTGAACAATTATGCTTTTAATACACAGACAAGCGATACCAAAGCGAAGACGGAATGCAGAGTTCTCGCCCGCCATATTAATTTTTTTCGCCATATTCAGCCAAGGCTTTTTATATTGAAACTTTTTGCTAGTATTATTTTTGAAATAGAAGACTTTTGACATTGTTTTGACATTTGCGTTGTAGCGTCCGCTGCGTTCAGCTAATTTTTAATAAAAAATAGTGATTTGTTTTATACTATGTATTACATTTATTAGATATAAAGTATTTTCTGCGATTGTGATGTACAACGCAGACCATGCAATCATGGGACTGCTCTGATGCAACAAGTCACCAGAATCAAGGAGGAATACCAAAGCTTCATCCAACCGATAGAAGTTGTCAGGAGTATGTATATCTGTTCTATTGAGCGCTCCTAACCAGCCTGCGGCAATGAAGAAATTATTTATTTGAATTGTATTATTTTAGGGACCATATCAAAAAAGAATTTTGATTGATGAAATTGTTGACGTTTGATGCGGATGTTTCAAGAATATTATATCCTCAGCTGTACTAGAATATAAGAAAATAATGGTACGTTTTAGTTTATACAATTTGACATTTAAAGTAAGCCTTATTATCTACTGCTTAAAGGTTATCTATCGTAGCGGTATTTTCAATGATAACCTCTCTGACTCTGGTTGAAGTGCGCATGCGGGTTTCGTGAGGTCCACGTGGGTAATACTGAAAAGTTACTAGGACCTCATGGAAGATGGAGAGATAGTTTAACGGCAGAATATTTGCGTCAACCGAGGAATTATTGTTTGTTATGATGCTGTACTGTAAACCTTACTCTCATAATAACTAAACTCGTGGCCCGTTGCAATGCATTGTATTGCTACGTAAAGAAAAATTCTGGAAAACAGTTTTTTAATAAACATATTTTTGTAACAACCCTTTTGCGTCTTTGCATCACACATTTTCATTAATGTTTTAGCATACCTTTTTGGGTTTCCCTAATTAGTACAATTGGTTAAAATGGTTGATGTTTAGTCAGATTTAATATAATATTTATTATGTAAGATTTAATTTTTTTGATTCAACTCATAACAGTACATATGTCGCTCGTTGGTGGTCAGTGTCTAGGAATTGATCACATTTTTTATGACAATGCTTTGAAGTGAAGAAATAATCTTTTAGTTCAAAATTTTGCCTTGGTCACCGCGTGCGGAAAATCCAAGGAAATTTTACCCGCATCTGTACCAGGTCATCAGAAAATTGTGGTTAGTCGTTTAACAGATTAAGGCACGTGGTTATGGTTGAATTGCGCATGTGTTCTACGCCAAGATCACGTGGTAGTCGTACTAAGTAAGTATTGTATTGAGTATATGAGTATGTTGTATTGAGAAGATTGTGTTAAGATTGAATTTTATTCACTTAAACAGTGATGGTATTTGTATTTTAGGTCTGCGTAAACTGGTCAGTCACTTTTGTCCCGTTTTTAGAAACGAAAAATTGAAAGATGATAATATATGTGGCTACAAGTATTGTTGTAGCCAATAAATTTGTGATGCAATATAAGTAAGCAGAAGCTACGGGCTTTAAGCATTATTGCATGTTATCACACTTTTTTCTCAATTGGGCAAGTTGGAAAACTAACGAATATGTATGGTGGGGTGTAACAAGCAAAAAGAGAAATCAATACGAAAATTACCACTAGCTTCGTTATCCTTAGAGAATTGCTTGATAATAAGATCCAGACCTCGTCGTGTCACTTTGATGAGCACGTCTATTACTTTTCTACTATAGTATCGACGCATTTCACTCACTGCATTCTTCACCATTTCCTAAAGAAAGATAAATAAGAAATAGTGATCAAATGAATAACATAATATCGTTATCACCACAACTAAAAAAATTATTCAACTCGGATTAGTTTGGCAATTAATCTTACTAATATTATAAATGCGAATGTTTGGATGGAAGGATGTATGGATGCATGTTTGTTAGAAGATATCTGAGGGTATCTGTGTGAAATTTGGAATAAATATAGAAAATGTTCTGGTAGAACACATAGGCTACTTATGATCCCAGAAATAGGTTCGGTTCCTGTGGGATACGTTTAATTCACATATGTATGTACTTGATAACTCCGCAACGGGTCAACACATCTTTTTACAGATGCATGCAGATGCAGACGCATAGATACAGAAGATAGTCTCGAGTAACACATGAGATTCATTTCGCCCTTTTTTTAATTCTGCGGCGAAGTCGGGGGCAAAATCTTGTGAACAATAAAATTATTATTCTTCTTGCAAATTAAGCATTAAAACAGAACAAAACAAATCCATTTCTGAAACGTGGACACAGAAACATATTACTATCGCTAAATTTTTGTATGAAAGTGTTGGCTGTGGAAACTTACCTTTAGTAGAGAACAAACATCATCACTACACACACAATAGAACGTCATCACAAATAAAAATTTGTTGTTGTAGCATGCAACAACTAACTAGCGTGACGTAGCGTAAGTGAGTCGTGGTCTCCGACAACAAGTCTCTACTTTTTCCGATCCCATATCATACATCAAATCCAATGTATTCATCCCAATACCTGCATCCCTTTAGAGAGTCCACCAGCGGGTGTAGAGAGCAACTTGTGGGGGTTGTCGAAGCACTCCCATACCGCAGACCAATCTTGTTGGCCACTGCTCGTCGACTCATTTACAGTGGACGCCGTACCGCTCCCAGTTTGCATCTCGTCTGATTCAAACGTCACTTATCTTTTTATAGTCGTCGTGCACATACCGATATTATACACTAGAGAACTACACTGAAGTAATACATATCCCTTACAAAAGCGGTGTTGTTATGGCGTTTAGTTATATTAGAAACTTGTTCTGTTGAAATGATAACTGGCGTTCCAAAAGCGTGTTACAATTTTTGGTTTGGATCCTCATAATAATGAAATAGAATAAAATAGGAGAGATGTGACACCTTCAGCAATGAGGAACTCGAAGTCGGGGTTTATTTCTGTCGGCTTGATTTGCTGAGCCGCCTTTTTCACCAAGTCCAGAACCTCTTCGACAGCTTCTTCCACCATCAAGCTCTTTCGGTTCAATTCCATGCATGCGTTGCTTTAACCAACATACATTTGCATTTATTTAAATCATTAATTGCACAATAACTAAACAACATGCAAGATAAATAACAAAAATAACATAAAGATCAAAAGTATTTCCAGCGCATGGTAAATGGCGATAAATGGTACTGTAAAAAATGTAAGTTCTAGGTCAGTTGATTTTTTTTGAGAGATGAAAAGATTTTGACTATCTTACCGACTTCCAGATTCTACGTGCTCGATAAACTCCTCCATGGACCAAGGGACTTCTTCTGTAATTAAAAAAAATAATGAATTAAAATTAAATCTGTCAATGTTATAGCCGGAATTACTGTATATATCGATAAAACCTAACTACTAGTTATATTTAAATCCGATGTTTTTGTTTATTTTCACAGCATTTGCTGAATAAATTTATTTCAAATACACACCTTCACTTTAGATTAAACACTCCGATTATGTTAAATAAAACTGTGTGGTCGGCATAAATTACAGAGAAACATCAGCAATCAAAACCAACTTTTCATGTAGGAACTAGGCCTTTTTGTTTTTTAGTACATTCTTTTTATTTTTACCTCCTATTAGCATTATATTTAGAATCACTCCAGTAACCGATATATTTAACAATTGTTTAAATGTCTAAATGACATTTAAACATTCACTAGTCATAACTAAAAATTCACTAAATTTGTTGCTAGTTATGTCTTTCTTATTTTCAGATGCTACTGGCTCTTGAACTATACAGGTCTGTGATGCTAAAATGTCCGAAAAATTAATAGGATCGCAGAAACGCAAGGAGGTGAATTAATGTTTCATCTCTTTTCCTCTCATGAAATGATCCTATTTTCTGTCGTTTCCGAGAATGAGCAACCATGTGTCAGGAGGTCTAAGGTAACAGGAATACATGCAATAAAGGAGTAAAGTTAGTCTAAGAGCCATATAGCTTTAAATCTATGCAACTACAACAGGAACAATTTTATTTAAGTATATTGCAGAAAATAAAAACTAACATTAAATAATCATATTATACATTAAATGAATGATTATTATTTCATATTAAACAACTTCAATGTAAAAAGTACGCAAAATTAACATAAAATTTTTCTGGTACAAATAAATAAAAACCTATTTTGAAAATTCAATGTTTAATCGTTTTAATGAACTGCTGAAATTACTTTTCGGACCTTTTGGATTCTAAGGTTAGGCATAGTAGATTTTTATTTAGAATATTGTCACTGCACTTCTTAAAAGTGTAACACACATCTATTAAAAAATTTACTTAACCAATGGAATGTGATGCATAATTTTTACCGGCAAGAATACTAGATGATCAGAACCGTAAGGTAGTTGAACCGAGAGTGAGAAAATTTAGCGCTTTCCCTTTTTCTCTTTGCGTGAAAATGTCATGAAATTTTACGATTGGTAGGATTGTGTGGAGTGAGGCATCTCTGCTTTTATGATGCTACGCCTCTTGTGGGGCCAGTAAACTCATTTGTAAACTAAACTCTAAACTGTAAGAACCCTCTCTTGGTAGAAATGTAAAAAAAAATCAACTATTAATAGGTCTATCATAATTACATTTTTATAGAAAACAGTGAATTTGTATCAGCTTACCTAGGCTATACTTAATAATGTATTTATCTATACAAAAAATGTAGCAATGTCTGCTTACGCAATTCATCTGGCCACAACTGGGGCGTGGCCTGCGGAGCACACAAAATGGCGAGAAATTTGCAAGTTCTCCTCCAAAAAAGTTATGGCGTTAGTCAAAATTTATTTCAAGTGTTTTTGTTTCATATTTAATTAATTAATTATTTATCAGATATCGTTGTATTGACCGAATAAGTACTCGTATATTTATAATACACCTATTACATATACATATGTATACATACATATATTAATCGAGTGAAATGCAAATGTTCCACACTTAGTAAGATCAAAGGGACACAGCTTATCTCCTGAAATATATATCTTAATATATATATTTCTTGTGTGCGTGTGCATGTGACTGAACTCCTCCTAAACGACTGGACCAATTTTGATGAAATTTTTTGTGTGTGTTCGTGGAGATTCGAGAAT
>JAOPJD010000025.1:6302819-6344434 GCA_026167825.1 Papilio polyxenes | reverse complement strand
ATTGGTCCAGTCGTTTAGGAGGAGTTCAGTCACATACACACGCACACAAGAAATATATATATTAAGATATATATTTATACAGAATCTTACTGCTAGTTTAGAACAACTCAAACAACTCCTTCGTACAAGATATACAAATATCTAGTTTTACTACAAGGTTTTCGATGCATCATCCTCAAAGTCATGTTAGCCTAGTGCACGTGCGGATAAAATGCTAAATCGCGCTTACGGTTAGGCTACGCTTTGTTATTTTACGTTAGTAACGTTACGTTATTTAAATTTTCCTTGTTTTGGTTGCTGATTTTGGATTTTATGATTTAATTTTTTACATAAAACGAAACTATTTTTAATAATTTTACATTAAATACAGTAAAAAGACACGATACGAAAATTTAATTCACTGTGATTACGAAAAGGTTTTAGTTACAACATATTTATTACATTAGACTCTAATTAAAAAAATCACTTACCTGGTAAATTCACCAAGGAAACTTCCTGCATTCCAGCAAGTACATAAATGATTCTATTCGAATATATATCATGCACTCTCGTCACCAACACATCAAAACTTTTGATGGCCGAATTGGCGCGGTCAATGAACTCCTTCCAATCCTCACTGGTCCACGTTACTGTCTTCAAGCCCGGAAGGAGAAGGGAGGAAAGTCGGACTACTTGAGGTAGGAATAGTGGTCTCACTTCTAACTTAACACGACGCAGCGTCGCGAGATAATCTTCCAGCAAAAACTGTTGACGGAAAATCAAATCTAAATTTTACAGTTCTACGAATTATTATTTTATGTTTATCAGAATGTTAACTTTGTATAAAATAGAGTGCAAATATCATTTGATTTGCTTGATTTCTATTGTAATTTCTAGATCGCTTAAATGTTTAAACAGATAAAAAATAGTAGCAAATAAGTAAAAATTGTTGAAATTCAATGAATGTGTTTCTTAGAAACTAACCTGCAATGAATCATTGACGATTGTAAAATAGTTCTTTTTCACATACAGAGAGTGACACACGATGGGCAAGTCGATGTCCATTTTGACAAGGCAGTCTGACTCTCTTATCAATAGTTTGATAGTATGGTCCAAATTGACCACTACACGACCGGAATCATCAATTTTTAATAAAGTATTATTGAGACTGTCATCAACATCGCATAACTGAAACAAGTGTTACCAATTTCTCCATTAAAATACTTGTAAAATAAAAAAATTACAATTTTATTTTATATTTTCTTTTACATCAAACTACTTGTTAAATTTTATATCTTGTTTTAATAAATAGCAGTGTCAGAAAATCTGACTAAATAAAATGTATAAATCAATCGTTGACATCTAGATTTACAGATGAAACTATGTACCACATTCAAGTTTGCAAAGTTCTTTACAAGTCATAAATTCCTAGTATACAAATAGTAGCGATAGTTGGTATATTATTATCATCGATAGTCAACAGCGTAGTTGAGTTGAGACCGGCCCGAACTACCGACCTCCCCCACCCACCCCACAACCTATCACCCAACCTTCAGCTTAAATCAATACAATGTTCGTGCGTAATACGTGACGTAATCGTGTGACTTCTACAGCTCATGAGTTCCCTGTAACTCTAGGCAAATTTCATCAATACTTTGGTATAACCTAAAAACCTGTTGTTTACACACCTGTTCGATTAATTTGAAGGTACTTTGAACATCTTGTCTTTTTCACCTGCCTTCTTTCCTTAATTCGTCTTTTTAGTGTACTTTTAGTAAGAGAAATTAATGACCAATTAATGGCTATGAATGAGGTCTTTATTTTAACAAAGGTGTGCAGTAAATTGAAATAAATTTTATAGGTTGCTAATTTTTTTTTATTACGATGGAATTCATTCTTACGTTCTGGTTCATCCAAATGGCGCGCATATTATCTTCGTAGTTGTGAATGAGCGTGCGCGTGGACGCGTACTTGCGCATCATGTCGGCGGCGGCGGGCAGCGCACGTAGCACGGGGTGCGCGCACACGCTCTCCACCGTCTCCGTCATATTGTGCATCAAACATCGTGCCCACTTTATGCGACCTTAGTACATTGATAACGAATACACGTCATTTACATTTTATTATACACTTAGCTTTAGTTTTTATAGAAAAGACAACTCGACTTAACTCAGTTTAAGTTTTTGATCACTGTAGGGTACAGGAAAGTGTAAGTTCTTAATATCATAATTTCTAAAATTAGTTTCACACACCTGCTATTGGTGAATAATTTCTTGGCAAAGGTGGATCATCTTTTTGACGTTTAAACATTTTCATTATTTTGTCCACTTCCTTTTCGCAGTATTTTAAAACTCTGTCGTATTTTTCATTCAATTTTGTTATTAAAATTTTTTGACTGACCTGGAAATTGCCAAAATGTTATAAACTCGTTAAGCCTGCTACGGATATTTTCAATATCGTTTTTATTTTATACTAGCATTTGCCCGTTTAACTTCGTACTCGCGGAATTAAAAAAAACTTAGTAAGTAATCTATGTGTTCTTCCAGACTAGGTTATAAATTTAATCGAAATCCGTTTAGACGTTTTGAAGATTAGTAAAAAACATCTATCTATTATGTCATATATCATAATGTAATCCCCGTATCACGTCACGACTGATCATTAGAAAGCAAAACAAATTTTTCTTCACCTTTTCAAACCTTGTCAAAAATTTTATCCCTTGTGGCGTTTCCCATACACTTGCGAAATTAACTTCTATTGTATTTCCAATCGATTCCCGGAGGGTGTTAGTTTTTGCCTCAAATGTTTGATAGTCATTGTCAAATTCATTGTTCCTATAATCTAAATAATCATAGTGACACGTGGTGACCGCTTTCTTAGCTTCTTGAAAAGCATGCATGGCATCTTCCAAATCTGAAGTGGAATTAAAATATTAAAATTTGGTTTAATAATTACTTAAATCAGGTAGAATAAACCTAAAGAGCAAAAAATGTATCCAGAAACTGCATTCCACGATGCCTTTAACAATGCTATAAGTAGTTAATATTTTATACTTATTATAATTTTATCTTACCTTCGCCAAGTAATAATCCCTCCATCCTCTTTTCAAATAAGTTATTGTAATCGTCCATCATATCGAACATTGCTATGATTTTATTCAATCTCTTGCAGAAAGTATCGAATTTACCAAACACGTAGTTTTCGGAGAAGCTAAACTGTTCGACGTTAGGTAAAAAAGGTTGATTCTTCACGTAAATGTATGTATCCCTATAAGTTTTGTTCAAGTTGATGCAATGCAAAAGTTTCTCGCGAACCACCACACGTTCTTGTGACCAAATAGTTTCTTTAAAACGATTTGTGATGTACTGCTTACAAGTTTCAATCATTTGATTCGTTATCTGTGAATTAATGTTTCAAATATTTGATATCAAATCTAAAGAAATAACCCCCTACCTAAGTACCCCTAACCTAACAAATATTGGTAGTATATAAAAGAAAGCAACTTTGTCAGCAAAATAAAATGTTTATTTCGACACTATATCATTCTCATCTAATATTTAACTTACGCTTCATATTCTATTGAAAGAAATAAACCTGACGCGCTAGTTTCGTATGTTTGAAAGATAGAAGCTTAAAGCTACTTTAAATTCATCGATTTTTCACTTGATATGAACTTGATTTATGATTATTTAATCACAATCCTCGGTAGTATAGTGGTTAGTATCCCCGCCTGTCACGCGGGAGGCCGGGGTTCGATTCCCCGCCGGGGAGAGCTTTTGCTCTTTTTAACAATACCTTAATCATGATAAGAAGAACTATCTGATAAAACTTATATCTGATTTTCCTTTTTATTAAAGCAATATTTCTTAAATATAACTTACTTTGACCATTAAGGATGATATTCTTTCCGAAGTGTTGTAAAATTGAGATACGCTGTGTATCAACCGGACGGTTTGTAACAGGCTGAGTATTGAGTCGTTAATCTTAACAGGATCGTCCAGGTAAAGGGAATGACAACATTTTTCCATGGCTTGAATAAACTTGGCATTATCCTTCGCTTCATTGTAGCAAAATGTTATTTTATGATCTGTGTCGCGCCAGAGTTTAATTGATCTTGAATTAGCCAGTTGTAAACAGGTCAGGGTTAGTTGAACTTCATTATCCTATTTGGAAAAATCATTAAACAAATTAAATAAGAAATATCAACATAACTAATAGCAGGTATTGAAAAATTATTCCGTTCGAACGGCATCTCGTAGCAGTCTACGATGATTACATCACGTAGGCGTAGGCCACTACGAGACGTAGAGCTGCTACGTGATGTAGACACCTTAACACAGAGGTCGTTGTTTTGAATTGTAATATTTTGATTATAACCATGATATTGTTCTATAAATTATCCTAAGCAATTTAATAACTTTATTACACGATAGTGTCTCTTATTCTAGAACTACGTATTACTGAAAATATGCATAAATCAACATAAAGTGGAAACTGGTAACTTATAATCAACACGCAGCCCTAACTTTTGGGACTAGAGACCTAAAATATTCACTTAAATTTAATAACAAATCTAGCGTCTGAAACATTAGAAGTATTATAAAATATACGCATTGCAACTTACCTGCAAGTACGACACCAGCTGTGAAAATTGGGCTCCTCTTTTCTTCCAGTATTCAAGTTCGTCCTGTGGCCCGCTGGAATCTACTTCGCGTCGCAGTTGCTCACTCTCGCTGAGTATCTTCATGTTGATAATATAATATTAGTACAATTTATCTTCAATTTAAAGTTAACGCAATTGTTAAGAATGTCAATTGTTGTCAGGCGATTTCAATTTCTAATCGTTTGGACGATGCCTGTGCATTATTTATCGTTGGTTTTTGAAACCAAATTCTTTGTATAAAACATATCTTGATTGCTATCATTTTGATAAAACAGAGATAACATTATGTTTTAAACAAGGATTCTGGTTTCAGAATCCACAGTTAGTATCCTAAAATACTTAGGTAAACTATTGAAATTGAACAAATTACCCGGAGTTGGATCACTAAAAAGGATTTCTTTAAAACCAAGAAAAGTTAATATTTTATTACCTCCATAATTTTTTTCACCCACTCATCGACCCTTTCTTCTAGCATCGTTATAGTATTTGGATTTTTAGTCATCTCCTTTAGTTCGTTATGATCTTGTAAGTTAGCCATTAAAGCTTTGCCATCGTCAAATAAATTTACTTGATTGCAAACGTCTTCACATACTATGAAAGATATATCAAATTAATATCTTCATATGATTAAATAATTTGCAAACTAATGTAAAGCTTGCAAATCATTTAATTATTTACCTTTTAAAGCGCTACAAAAAGATCTGAGTCCGGGCAGCAATTGGTTCTTCACGATTGGAAATCTAGTTTCATCTTCATCACCATCGCTGCTCGGATGAGCCAGGGCGTTCATGTATACGTGTTCCATGATACGTTCTATCGCCGTCACCAATCCTACTTTGCCCGCGTTTAAAATTCCACAAAACCTTAAAATATATTATTGTGAAAATTATTTGCAATAAATCTTAAGGTTCATGTATATTATGAAATTTAAAATAACATTTGTTTAATTAGCAATAAACATTTTACTTACAAGTCTTTGTGGAAGCCTTCTTCAGGTAACTGTTTGCTGACGTTAATTCTGAACATGTAAATACATATGCCAGTGAACTTCACGTCCCAACCATCTGATAGAAACAATTTCTTCTTGAGTGTGACCTGCGGTGGCGGTAGTTTCGCCTGACCTTGCTGTCGAGGCTTTGTTCCCTCCACTGGCAAGCGCTGCTCGACTTCTTCCACATCTTGGTAATACCATAGAAGTTTATTCCTCATGTGAGGGAGGAAAAGCTGGTTGATATCGTCTAACTGCAATAGATTCATTTACTACATTAAGATTTTTATTAAATACAAGCAGTTGCGTGCAGATATAAAAAATCTAGTAATAAATATAGTAATAGTATATATAGATAGTGTAGCCTCCTAACAATGAAAGAATTTTTTAAATCGGTAAAGTAATTTCGGAGCCTATTCAATGCAAACAAACAATTCTTTCCTCTTTATAATACTCATAAAGAAGAGTGCGCTTGGTTCTATTTAACGTTGACGCAGATCTTTTCCACATTCATTTAGCAACAGATGTGGCTAAATTCACGCACTTGCACACATCTTTCACACAATCCATCTGTATTCGCTTCGGTAGATCTGTATCCTGGTTATGTATGTTTATATCTAGTACCATGTTTCCTTCGAAAACATGATCCATGATAGCATGTCTTGGCAGTCCCGTCCCGTCGATGAGGAGTTGGAATGTAAACTCCAGACGGGGGTCCATCTCCCCCCTTCTTGCTTTGCGTTCGCATTCTTCTCGCCTTTTCTGGAATACATCAAAAGGTTAGGTAGGCCAGACAAAACTAAATGGTTTTATTATTGGTCAATCGGGATCGCTAGTCAATTGTTAGCGTTCTTCAGTTATTCCCACGAATACATTTTTTTAATTGTTTGCTTTTAATTTGATACTTGTTCATTTGATTGAGATTGTAATCAATTTAAGATGTTGTGTATTTTCTGTAAAAGAGGTTTGCTTCTTGCAATTTTTTTGGAATTTAGTAACATTTTCATATTATTATAATATCGAGTGTAATGTTTCTAACATTGTTAAATTAACTTTCTATGATTAATTAAAACTCTTCCTATTATCTTTTTTAACAGTTTTACATTATTTTTTTTGGTCCTGTTAGCGATTTGAAGCAAACCTGCAAAATATCCATCACATCTTCTTCCTCTTCTTCCTCACTGGATCCAGGTTTAATGTTATATACAAACATTGTTAACAATTGTACTTATTATTTTTACACAAAATATAAACAAACGAACGATTAAATATAAATTAAATTAAATTCAATTGTTTAGTGTTTAATGTAACTGATTATTTTGACATGTTTGTTTTTTAGCAAACTTTTTTGTTATTCACAAATTCCCTGAACGTCATGTGTCGGTGACAAACTTTGTTAGCATTCTGAATGTTAAAACGTAGGACTTGAAGGCAACTGTTCCCGAGAAACTATTATTGTAATATGCAAATTAAGCGGACAAATTGAAGGTGTCATTAAAATGGAAGGGGATGGTACGGAGTCGTTCTTGCTAATACTAATAACAAAGACGACACGCAAGCTTTTACTTTAGTCCACTAAACGCAATTATACAACCAAAGATATTTACTTAGAGCAATGTAAATAGACGCTATTTATTCTGCTTGGTCATTAAGCACGAAACTAAGTTTAGTTTATGTCTTTAACTAAGACTGTCCAATACGTGTAAAATTTGATACAGGATTTATAGAGGTAAGTTGATTTTTCAACTTTACTAGGTAAAAGTTTAAAATTTATATATAATAGTGTAGAAGATAAACTCCTTAATATATTATACATAAATTAGTACATATTGATTCATGATAACGTCCTGAATAAATTAGAAAGCAATTAAAAAAATGTGATATCGACTTAGCTTTTTGGTCCAGCTAACTCCTTAATTATTTTAAAAGAAACATGTCATCTTCCATTCTTAGCAACTATAAGGCTGTTTACTATCTTCATCAAAAATGATGTTATTTTCCATAAATGATAGGATTTAGTGAAATGTAGTTAAATGTAAAATATGTAATTTAATTGTTAAAAAAGACGATAATGAAAATTACCATAGTTTTAACATAAAAATGTTTATCTATAAGTTAAAGAACTATTTTTGCCCGTAAATACAATATATTCATATACTCGTAGTAGGAAAAATTTCTTTATAAGTAATGCCAATTGTCTGTCGTTTTATATAAACCTCTCCATAAAAAGAACTTTTGTATAAAGTTTAAATATTAAGGTAATTAAATTCTTATAAAGTTCAGTTAAAGTTAGATTTTATGGAAATAAGGTATAGGTGTTTTTGTATTTAAATTCATTCATGATCGTTACTTAGAAGAAGAACACGCAAAATAATTATTTCTCAAGCAATACATTATTACACACAATACTTACAAAATTATTGATAACTCTTCCAAAGACGGTAAGATCCATGTTCTTATAATTAATTCACTGATATATTTATTATTAGAATATATGAATATACAATTTTTCATCGGAAATGCTATAAAAATCCGATGAATACATTCAACAAAGAAATAGGCAATACGCTCAAATGCGTGCAAAAGAAATCGCAAGACTAAACTCAAAAGCTTCACAGCACGAAGAGTGCTCCAATGTTATGCTCACATGACAAAAGATAAAATCTATCGTGTCCCCACTAGACGTAGCGGTGTTTATCACGAAACCGTAAAAAAGTTTTTTACTTTTACTACTTGTCAAACGCAACCACTTTGCTGTTATAGTTGACACAATTTATTAACATCTAAGCAACAGTGAAAACATTAAAAATACACCTTAAGTTCTCCTTATTTAATGTGAAGTATCTTTAATCTGTAATAGTGGGTTTCCGAGACCAAAATCTAAATTTAAAAAATAATTTTGCTAAAGATAATAACAGGGATGATAATATGTACTATACAGAGAATTTCGTCTCGGAAATTAACGGTTAGTATATTACAATATTCCGATAGGTCAAAAGAAAGATAATTCCAAAATGATATGACGAAATATTAAATACTAGCTGTAACTCGGTCCGTATGGTTAAAACAAACTTTATTAGTACCCTATGCGGGATTCCAGGCTGTACTCTATATCTATTCCAAATTTAATTCTGATACATTTAGCCGTTCTAGGTGAAGTTCATAAAACATAGCCATCTATGCATTCAAACTTTCGCATGTATAATTAGTTTTGCTTTATAAGAGAAGGGGCAAACGCGGCGGGAACACCGAGCTGATCAACGACGCCCATCGACATCAGATAGCAGATGAGTTGGGAGTTAGGCTAAGTTTTAAGTTTTACCTGAACAACAAGAAGATCCGCCATTGTGTCAATTCAAGCTAGCACAAACACAAATTCTAGAGCCCTCTCATGTTATCAGAAAACATTTTCCGAACATGTCAAGTTACTATAATATCATTTGACTGACTAGAGCTTTATGTCGTGTCAATTCGATATCGCAGCGTGTTCGATTTCATTTTGTTACATAAAAAAATGTATATCATTTGCAAAACCCCAAAAAGATTGCCTAAGGTTGCGTGATAAGCAATGATGGAATTTTTTGTAGAAAACTAGAATACACCTTTATACTATCTATATATCACAGTTTATATACTCGTGGCTTAGTTGAGTTAATAATTATCAATACGCTTAAACATTGTTTAATTTAAAATCCTTGTATATTATTCTAACTGGAACACTCGCTCTTACGCCTACTTGGCAGTTACATCTTTAGTATTTAGTTTATTTCTGATACAAAATGTACATTAAAGGATACCTTAGTTATCATATAATGTCACTGAGTGCGTTAGTTAGGGTTTTTATATAACTACATTCTTCAATTTAAAAAGTGTGTGAAAACCCATAGACTAGAATCCAAATCATAGAGAATACAAATTTAATACCAATGTACTCTCTCCATATTTAAATTAAAAAAAAATTCTAAGCCTGACTACTTTGTATTACTTTATATAGGATACTAGCTTTTACCGCGACTTCGTCCACGCGGAATAAAAAAAATGCACACAAGATAAAAAAAGTTCCTATGTCCGTCGCCTAGTTCTAAGCTACCTCCCCATCAATTTTCAGCTAAATCAGTTCGACCGATCTTTAGTTATAAATAGTGTAACTAACACGACTTTCTTTTATATATATAGATTAATAATCTGTATAATTTTAATTAAGTAAATCAAATTTAATTTATTAAATCAGCATATAGAAGCCGATAAAATGTTTTAGTCTACAAGCATTTAAAGAAAGTTCAATACCATTGAGTTGAGATTTTTTCTTGTATACCAAAAATTGTTAATTAGTAGTATAGCTCTAAGTATATTTAAGTATTTTACAAATACTTTAAAAACTACTCCTACCTCGGTAGGTTCTTCTTCATCATCAGGATAATCAAAGTTTATAAAAGCATATCTCAATTGATTTTCAAATTCCTCGCGTGCTTTCTCTTGTTCACTCGGACTCTCCATTTTGATACAATTTTAATACATTTCATAAACTGTACACAAATACCATTCAGTATCATTTAACAAAGGCATCCACTGTTATTGTTTCAACATTTTATTTACTAGGCTTTACTTTTAAAAAAACTCTAAATCATACACCATCAATCACTTGTTACATAAATGAGATTCAACTTTTATAATTGATATTCAAATCGTTAAAACTATTAAAATCACATTTGCTGTGTTTTATGTTGATACGTGGAAGTGTGAAGATATCGATAAAACAACCAAGGTGTTCGCGGCCGGGGGCGGAGCTTAGCGTCATATGGGGGTAATTACATTCTGGCATCATGTAGTTTAAGTCAAGATACTACGAGTAGATAAGGTAAAATATAATTTGTAAGTACTTTTATTTAATTTTTTAAATATATCATAACGCATTGGTACGTAGTGACTTAAATAAATTGTTAATAATATAGTGTGATTATAACTGACGACGTTTGATTTATTTTATATATACGGGAATCAGGAATTGTAGATAAATTATTAGGAAATATATATAAGAAGAAAGTGATATATGAACACACAGCTTGAAAAAGTGGGCTTAAAGATTTGAAATTTTGCAATAATATTTCTGTTACTACATATTCAAGCATTATTTTTTAAAAATCGTCCACCAATAGTCTAAACAGCATTAATGTTTTTATGGAGAATTAGCTGCCGCCCACGACCACGTCCGCAAGATCTGTTAAGCCGTTCCAGATATACCTTCAAACATCCATCCATATAAATATTCAAATTTATAATATTAGTACGATTATTTTTCCTTTAACAGAATTGGTGTATTAATTGCCAAGTATAATGTTATTAAACGAAAAATAATGTCTAACCAGAGCTAAACTTAGCCTCCAGCCAAACTGTTATTTAAAATTGAATCGGAAAGCCTTTTCAATTAAAAATTTCCAAATGATATTATTTAAAATACACCTTTATTTGGAAAACGAAGTTCGCTCTAAACCACTTACCAAGAACCCGTCGGATCCGATGACGAAATAGACTAGCTATAATATATCGTGGCCGTAGCACTGTTTGTGTGTTTGAGTACGCAACGATCATTGTACTCGAAAAAATGAGATTATATTATACTTATCATAGAAGATTTTAGAAGTTTACATAAGCATGTATGTGGAAGGTGCGAAAGAGATTTGTCAGACCTCCGCTAAATGGAAATCCATAATTTCAGATTTTCCCTTTTAGTTACGTTGATAAGTATAATAATTTCAAACAATTAATTGTCAATTATTGAAAGTTTATACCATTCTATTTTCGAATTTATGTCAAAAAAAAATTCATAAAAACACGACAATACACAATATTTTACGGATTATTAAACATGTTTAAATTATATTTTTAAAATATGAATGAATCAATATTTTCTGGCCATTGATTTTGTTAAAAACAGTTGAAATGTAACTATAAAAAATCATCATTACAAGACAATTATAACTCTGTACCTCGCATTGATAAAATATCCTCACGAACATCTTAATTCTATACATATACTAGATGTCGCCCGCAACTCTGTCCGCGCGGAATAAAAAAAAAACTTAATTAGAAGCCTATGTATTCTTCCAGACTATGTTCTATATCAATGCCAAATTTCATCGAGATTCATTGAGCCGTTCTGGAGATACCTTCAAACAAACATCCATCCATCGCATTTATAATATTAGTAATATACGAGTATGATTGGTAAAATTTATCAATCAACCATTCTGTTAGTCATGGTGTGCCACAAATATTGGTACAAGGACCAACAAAGATAAGTAGTTAGTTAGTTAAGTTCATATGTGTATGTATACAAGTTCGTATGCTAATGATGAAGCAGATCTAATTAGAATTATTTTACCCACCACAGTACGTACATACATACCCTGTTAATGTCTTCTTCTGTCAATTGTTTCGTTTTACACTCTCCTTTATTATCCATGTCGTGCAAGAAACTAAAATTAATCGGATTGTTAAATCTATGACGTCACGAAACGATTAGTCAGACTATTTTAATTAAACGTCATAACGTGATTCACAAAATTAATTGAGGACAGAAAATTAAAACGGTTCGCAGTCGTAGGAAAAATCAACCGATGTCAAACGTGAATAAAAAGAACTGATGCACATAACGGAAAGGCTTTCAAAGGTTTAATAAAAGAATCAGAAAAGTAAAGGCAAATTAGAGTAATATGCATTATTAATGTTTAAAGTAAATTTGTTTAGATGTCGACCGCCCCCCGAAAGAGGGCGCGGGCACGCTCCTGCGAGCCTGGCACCGCCACCCGCGGTCACATCGATTCCACGCTAACAATATTTAAATTCACTGCCACCCTTAATATTTAACTCACAGATGTCACAAAACGTATTTCTATAATTTACTGCCTTCGTATTAAAGAGCGTTGGTGGCTCTGGACTCACTTGATTTGCAAGCTGCAGGTCCTGGGTTCGTATACCGCCATTTACCACTGTGTGTTTTCGATTCACATATGTAATTAATCCGATGTTCTAACGGTAAAGGAAAACATCATAATGCAATCTGCACATATCTGCAAAGAGATTTAAAGATATGTGTGAAATCAATCAACCCGCACTGGGCTAGCGTGGTTGAATATGACCCAGTCACCCCTAACTTAAACGGATCCTACCCGATTCTGAGCCCCTCAGTGTAATTGTAAAATAATATCCTTTGATCATAACCAAAGATTGTTAATTACAAAATTTTTGCTTCATAGTGAGGTGAGCTGCTCAAAAACATGGATTAAAGAAAAGGAATAGATTTAGATTTCATTTCGAATTATTTAAAAAGAAAGAGTTCACTGAAATAACAATGTAACGACGTCCGATTGACATAATTACAATAAACAACAGTACCTAATCGATTTTTTTTTAAATACAGTCGAATTGATAACTTCCTTCTTTTTGAAGTCGGCTAAAAAAGTAAACGATTGTGACTTCCAAAAAAATAATATTATGTGCCCGCCGCTACAAGATTACGTTGTTGGATTGTGTTGAAGTGATAAATGTGACCTATTAAAATATTTTACAAGACCGATTTCTAATCTATATATATATAAATGTATCCTGGACTGATTTCACTTTTTTTTTGTTGTTTCTCATTTTCAGGAGAAGGTTCTTATGACAGAAAAAATTTAAAAATTTAGATGGATGGATGGATGATTTGTTTGAAAGTGTCTCCAGAAAGGCTTAATGAATCTTAATGAAATTTTGTATAGATGTAAAACATAGTCTGGAAGAACATATAGGGTACATATTAAGTCTTTTTCTTAATTCCGCGCAGACGATGTTGCGTTGCGACAGCTAGTAGTTCATAATCCTTCGTTAAGCATGTGAGGTCCCTATGACACATGTCAGTTAAGCACGATATAAACTTTCATGCAAAAAATTTCGATACTCTTACGCGTCAGTTCTCAAAGTAATCATCATAAAATGGACAACGAGAGATATTTATTTGAGTTGCAGAGCTATAGAATATTCCACCTAGTCATCATTTGAAAAATATCATTTAAAAAAGAATCGTTTAATGTATAAATTAATACTAGCTGTTGCACGCGACTTCACTCGCGCAAAAGTTAAAAAAAACTTAATTAGTAGCCTATGTGTTCTGCCAGACTGTTTTATATCCATGCCAAATTTCATCCAGATCCGTTGAGGTGCTCTGGAGATACTTTCAATCAAACATTCATCTATCCATGTAAACTTTCGCATTTATATTAGTAACTAGCTTTCGCCCGCGACTCCGTTCCCGTGGAATTAAAAAAAAAGGAAATGGGATAAAAAGTATCCTATGTCCGTCTCCTAGTTCTAAGCTACCTCCCCATCAATTTTCGGCTAAATCAATTCGACCGATCTTGAGTTATAAATAGTGTAACTAACACGACTTTCTTTTATATATATAGATAATAGATATGACATACCATAAATATATCTTATAGGTTTTATAATCTAACAAATGATCTTAGGAATATAATTTGTAATGAAAGGAATTTTCTATCTATCTGTTATTACAAGCTATTATTTAGTTTCGCCTGTCCCGTTGTTTGTTATCAAATCTTGCAAATTAAATTCATATCTGGTGTACTCCTTGGTTATTTGCACACTATTTGTTATTAAAGAAAAACACTAAATAGTGAAAAAACTGTATTTAATATACATAAAAAGCAGTAATATATAAATGGTTATTGAAACCCAATATCAAATAAACTTCACAAATCACTTAAATCTACAGAATCAACGCAATTGAAACTGTATTATATAAAAATAAAATAGTGTTTATAACTTGAAACAATAATATTTATATAATGCAAAGTAAAATATTTGGTAAAACGATATTAAAAAAAAAATGTTAAACTTGACCCATACAACATACAAGATATAATATAAAAAGGACATCAATTGACTAATATAAAAAGGTTGCCTATAAATGTAATTATAGTCCGAAAAATATATCTGACCCGGTGAGAGTGGTGCTGCTAAAACAGTAAGTTCTATAAGAAAATTTGTAAAACTTGAGCACATGTCATAAAACCAAAAACATGACAAGATATAGCTACAGTACGACAAGGTTCTTGACACATTTTGACATTACTAGAGGGGCACTAATGATCTACTATCTGTATTTTGTTGTTATGCCCACCGGGTCAGATAAGTTTGTCGGTCTATATAAGTTAAGACCTACATTTAAATACAGTTATGACCTTCCTTTCCGAGTATACAAGGAACCTACAATATAAGGACGATTATATAATACTATTATAAAGAATATAGTACCTACACATGTATCGATTATTCATTACTTTAACACTACAAATTACTATGAAGATTATTAATAAAATACAAAATATGTATTAAAATTGTTAGTAAACATTAAAATTGATATGTTTTTCTTAAAACATATCAGTGTTAGTTATTTTATTGTGTATAATACTTATTTCTATGTCTATTCCACACAAAAAAATCAGAAAACAGAAATTCAATCAGCAAATATAATACAATTTAATATTGTTATTTGAGAAAATCATCTAGTTTGTAGTAAAAAAAAATATTAAAATTATTATTTAATTATGTATCAAATATATTAGTGAATGTATTCAAATATATAACTAGTTAAATTATTAATATATAATTTTAAGTAATCTATTATATCTTAAAAAATATTATTAAATTTTTACTTTCCTTATAGAATACTAAATATGTCTTGAAAATACCTACAGTGGAAATAAGAAAAATATATGTATCAAAGTAGGTAAATTTGAAATGTTGGCCGTATGTATATAATAAATACTAAAAATACCGTTCCAAACTATCACAGGCCTCTTGCTGGGAGATCAAACAGGCGGTTACAAATTATAGTAATCTAGTGCATAGTGCGAGTTTACTCTCACTTTGTATATAGCTTGACCAGAAATTTAAAACATCTCACCATATTCCGAAAAAATATAGAACGAATTTCTTCACATACTACATACTGAGTGAATCCATATCTTGCCCATATATCAAATACACGCTATCCGTGGAGTTGTGGAAAATCAAGTCCATACAACTAAATGAAACGATTGAGGCGCTGCACTGACGGGATTTTCTATTTTCGTGATCAGGCTATAACGTTGAGAACAAACTCGCACTGGGCTCCAGGATTTTGAATACACTATTCACTATATAGTGACAAGACATATTATTTTATTTATATTAATCCCCTACAACTAGTTTATGTCTGTAAGATAAGTATTGTTATAAATATATAAAAGCGATATACAATAGTGTCCTAAATTATTCTTACATCTAACAGACGTATGTGAGCTCTGTTATTGGCAAGTGACAGTTTTTCTTAACAGTAAGAGTAGAAAAACAATATCAAATATATTATTTAATATTTCTTAAAGACTAGAAAATTATAGATACGAGACTTATGCAAATAAATTTTATAGCAATTATTATTATTAATATAAATATCTTTTTTTTATCTATGCAAATAAAATCTAACAGTGAAACATAAACTTTAAATACAATTATAAAATAACTAATAAAAACACGAATGTTTTCCTTTTAAATAATTCAGCTATCAATTAAAAAAACCATACAAATCCAACAACATAAAAAAATTGTTAATAAAATTTAAATAAATTATACGATGGGATCATGTTAATTTCCTGTTAAAATTACATCTAACCTTATTACGATATATTATATTATACGTATGAAAGATTATAGCTTTGTATACTATGAAATTTACAATACTAATATCTATCAACTAGTCATCATCATCATCATCATCATCTTGACCTTGTCCCACTAATATAATAAAGTATTTAAATGAAATACCAAAAAATTTTACTAAGCTCCTAATATTACTGGAAGATGACAGAGCTCGTATACTTTATAATAATAATATTAAAAGTTAATAATTATTACCAGTTTGGTTATTTCTAATACTTAAATATAAGCAAAAAGTACGTAATAACTAGTCTAATACAATAGCATAAGTCCAGTTAATATAATACAATAATACACTGGACTTAAAAAACCAATCAGGTTATGCATATTGATTATTTAATTACTAAGCAGTCTTGTGAATGGTTATAACAAATTTAAAGTCTGAGACTTCTGATGAAATCAACCAGACTAAGGGCCTGTTTCACAATGTCTAAGTAAAGTGCTGGATAACTAGTCAATTAATTAACAGCCACAAAAAAATTCCTCTTAAAAATTAGTTTGCATTTTAAAGTATTGATTTACGGTACATGTGATAACTTAGAACATTAATATATAATATAATCAGTGAAAAATATTTAAAATGCATCTTTTACGTATCATTATGTATTAAGTATGTATACTCTGAATGTTTATCCTTCAACAATTACACATACAAAAAAAATTTTTTTACAAATCGAAGATTTACTTGTAAATAAAAAAATAAATGTTAAAAATTGGCGTTTTGAATCACCACCAAGTCTAGATTTAATTAAATGCTAAAAATCAATAAAAAATTATCTCATTAAACGTCAAAGTATGTCCATATTTAATATTTTTCACAACATACAAAAACTGAAACTAAATTGGACTAACTGTTTGTCTTTAACTAAAATCTGACATATAGCTTTAACCGTCAACTAATATTCTTATTTGACGATCCAGTTTACTTGGCATTTTATTTACCAGTTAAGCTTTTGGTGATTGTTTAACCGACGATAATGGTTTTATTCGTCAGATAATTTGTATATAACTTTATTCAGGACTTTACTTTGACATTGTAATACCGGCCCCCAATAAACATTTGAATTTTATAACAAATACTCATTTAATATTTGTGATAGCTGTAACATGTTATATAGCTTTTGATAAATTCAAAGTAATATAATTGTAGAAAACTAAGAATAAACAAAAAAATATTGTGGGTAGTTTAAAAATAGCAAAATATTAAAAAATAAATAAATGCAAGAGTCAAAATTTATAAAAAATACAATCACTAAGCGATCCCTCTAGCAGGATGCGATGTCCTTAGTATACCAAAAAAACTTACAAATTAATCAAAAATTTTTAAAAAAATCAACAAAATTTGAAAACGTTAACACTTATTTAACCTTAATTTTAATCTTAAATTTAACCTTAAATTTAGAGTAAGAAAACTACATTTTACAATTTATCCTAAGAGATTATATGAATGTTAAACTAATGGGAAATGGAATCACCATCTGCAAGATAAATTAAATAAAATATTCACAAATAGATTTAGAGGGAATAACATAGCAAGTCAAGTATTTTAACAGTTATGTATAAATTATACTTATTGCAAGAAATCGTGTGGCATTGGCAATATGGTGTCATGTTGTGCAAACATCAGTGCGGTTGCCCATTGCAGCTGTGACTCTGTCACTCCGCCGGCTAATGTACTACCGAAGTACGGATGCTCCTTGCTCCTATTAAAGTACATACGTATAAATAACAAATCTATGTCACTTATATCGATGTTAAACAACGCAATAATTGAAATTCATTTACCTCCGTTTCTTATTTTTGGAAATAAATGTGATAGCCCATCGGGACTGCGGATCTCTCTTGATCTCATGGCCAAAATACCAGATTATATCATCAATGTTCCATTCCTCCACTTTGGATGAACCCTGGAACAAAGTTGATATAAAGTTGCGGTATTAATATCATATATTATACATTTTAAAATTACTTTGACTTTAGACAACATTCACTTACTTGCGAGTCAGCGTAACCGGAGAGCTTGGAGGAATTGACTTCGAATACATAGGATTTAAACTTTTTCATAACATCATTGGCATAACGCAATTGGCCGCATACTTGAGTTCCGTTTTTTGACATAGCATCCATTTGCAATCCATCCATTTGATATAGGATTTTGTTCTCTTTAATCACCAAGGTGTTATCTTTTCTATCCTCATCATCCCAGTATCCCCATCGGGTGACGACGTCTAGTACGATCTCATCCTTGTGCACTATCCGTTTCATGCTGCCGTTACAAATTTGTTCTTCCAACATAAGCTTGTAGTGTGGAATGTTCGTCTTCACGCTTAGTTCCATGCACACATCTGAACTGGTCTTGTCTGGCGTGAGTGAAACTTGGAAGTGATTAGAAGTATCATCCATGAAAACCCAGAAACGCAAATCACCAGCAGAGCTCGGCTGAGGTAGCGTGCGTGCGGATTCCTGCATCCTCATGATGACGCGATGGCATGCCAGATCCCGTTTGATTTCATCATCGTCTGGGCACCAAACAGCTTGATAATTTAAGATTATATCTCGCACCACAGTCACCTCCTTTTCTGACCACGATATTTGCAGGCCAGTGCTCTTCTGTCAAGAAAAGTTGAAATATATATCTTAAATTCATATTTAATACCTGCAGACAACCTTTCACTAGATTTTCACAGCCGAAATAGAATCTATATTTTGGAACACTGAGTTCAATCATGATTTAAAAGTTGTTTTAACCAATTTAATCAGTCACAAAAAGAATACATACCACACAAGGCGGCATAATGGTTGGTGCCCACACTGCGGCCAGGTTTTCAGCAGTCATCTTATTAACTTCACTCCATTTTTGGATGAAGTTAAGATGTGCAAATAGTTTACGAGCTGTGTTACAGGACACTGGGCTCAATTTATCTAGCGCGCGTTGGTATTCTTCGAGGCGGCGACACTCGTCATCTATAGCTATAAATTTAGTTAAATGCTATATTAAATTTTATTGAAACATTTTATGCAATTGAGACAAACATAATAATACCTAAGGCGTTAATCAAACGATCGTGACATTCTCTTGAGATCAACGGAGTTGGCAAGTCCCGGAAGAAACGTTTAAATACTCCAGAGACGTCATGCTCCGAATAAATTTGAGGAGTGAGCTGTACAGACCAGGCATCAGCTCGGAATCGGGTCAGTAGCTCCGCCAGCACAACGCTACTCCCGGCGCGACGGTAGATGCCCTCTGATAGAACGCCTATACCCAACATCATACACAAACACAAACATAATTAATAAAATAATAACCATAAAATCACAACTTCAGGGATTTTTTTCAGAACTTACCGTATGCATAAATGAAGTTAATGCATTTGTCCACGATTGTGGGAACCTCTTCATTAGTGAGTTGTTGCTCGTCGAGTCCTAAGCCGTTACTGTGCGCCGCGAGACTTATCACAGAGTTCCAGTTCTACGATCAATATTTAAATACATAATGTAATTTATATACCGGTTTACATATAGCTTAACTATATATCACAAGAAACCGTTCAAAGGTTTAAGATAAAAATATATACATTAAAAAAGAGGGCAAAGCGATGCAATACACGAATGTTAATTTCGACGTTACCTGGAACTCTTCAGTGTGCGGAAAACGTAAATAAAGAGTAGTGACAGAACAATCCAGAAGCAAGTTAGAACAACAGTCAGACGGGCATGCCTTTTTTGATTCCTCGTCGGCCGTCTGTGTACCTGTTAACAATGAACGCATTCAGCATTTTAAAGCAGTCAAGCTCAAACCAAGCTAAAACACTAATGCAAAAATTCATTACTTTTTGGTAATTAACCTGCACTCAACTTATTGTATTATCTTCACATCTATTTTTTGCTTAAACCCAAATAAATATGGAATTATTATTTACGTATGAAGTTTGTAGAGCAGGATAATTGAGCAGATCCAACATTAATATATTTTTATTAAAGAAAAATTTCAAGATGAGAATGGAAGAATTAATATAATCACAGAATATTATATTTGAAAAGAGAATCAGCTTTCATGCATGTGGCATTTGAAGGCAGTATCAAGTTTGTACCATGCAACAATAACATAGAAACAATAACCAACAATGATCAGAGGGCAGCTTTGAAATATGTTTGCATGGAAAAAGGTAAGCGGATATTTATTTTAAGACAAAAGATCAAGAGGAACAATATTGTGATCATCACCACCCCTGGACTTCTGCAATACCAGAGGATCTGTAGATACGTAACAATAACGTAATCAACACTACACAATTGTCAAATGAAGTGAATAATTATTAGTAAGAGAGAGATGAGTATTACTCCTTACAAGGAACAGCAAAATTGCCTTGAATTTTGCTGTAAGTTGAATAGCGCCAACGGAAGTCACTGTTCATGATACGATAAAAGTGGCTTTATGTTCCCATGGATTAAACCAATACTAAGATTGAGATATTTGATGTTTTGTTTATCAAGTTTAGTATTATTAATATTTAAAATTTGCTCGTGGAACTATGAAGAAAAAGAAGTAACATGCTTTCTATAGCTCAACATTTAGGTGCCGAGTACATAAAGCGCCAGCTATGTGTTTTTTTGTCTTGTAACTTAATTCTCTAATAATATTTACTAATTGGTATTACTTCTTTTAGATACTTAATTACTTACTTAATTTAATGATAGCAAGAGATTCTTTCAATGTTGCCAGGCGTTAATATTGAACAATACACGAAGCACACAAAATGGACGCAAGCAAAAGCAAAATGGCAGATGGCGGTAACTATTCACGGATACTACTCATCTTTGCAATTCTACAGAATAATCAACATCAAAGACAATTTTACTAACCGTAGGTTTCTCAGATCAAAATCTCCCTTTAAACATATCACAGGGATGACGATATGTTTAACTGAGAGTTTAGTCTCAGAAACCCACGGTAAATGTTTTTATTATATTTAATCTCGAGTATATTTCATTTTATCAATATACAAAAGAAATTTATATAAATATAGAGACATAACAACCAGTAATCCATATCACACTATTTATTGAACACGAACAAAGGTGATACCGGGGCATGCGTACTAAATGTACCTGAAACTAAATGTCTATTTCCACTGCGTGTTTGCGACCGCGCGGGACCGCCATTTGTATGGAGTCGAGTTTTCTATTTCAAAGGCCACCGTGACTACTATGCAAATTGAGAGCCGCGCGCAAAGCAAAGAAAGGACAAAGCTACCAGACGTTACATAGTAAGACGTGTTTCTTCTTAACAAAGCTATTTTCACTTTTAAACATTAACTACTCAGAAATATTTAAGAGAAAAATGATATGAAAATTCGCGACTAATGCTGAACTAACAGGATCATTATCATGGCAGGAAACTGTAGCCACACACAAACGATAACATCCCAACTATTTTACGTACCTTCATGAATCGCTTCGAGTAGTTGAAGTCAGTAGCTTCTTCCTGATGATAATGTTTGCGAAACAGAAAATTTATATATTTATATAATGGCGACGAGAATGTACTAACGTAATATATTATTAAAAAAAATGATAAAAAAAAGTTTTTTTAACCACAGAAAGAAAAGTTACAACAAATATCCAGGCGACGAATATTAAAATGAAACCATTTGTCATGAGAAACAGAAAGAAATATCTTTATGTAAATAGCAAGCCTACTGGAAAACATATGAAATTGGAAGCATTTTTCCAAATTAATCAATAATTTATGTTTGAGAACATGTAAAATAATATAAATCAGCATTATTCCGTAAATAAAATAAAGCAAAAAATTGTAAATGAGCACTCTGTGTCTAGACTACCGATTGAGCTACAACTGAAATTCCCTTTTGCTTGGAGGTCCCTAGTCCTAGAGGGGGTTAATGCGCACGGCGACGGCGCGTACACCATCCCGTTCGCACTTGGTTATGTGAAAATGCACCCGGCCTGTCGCTATGCAGCTTTGCAATCAATAAATCACGTCTAGACTCGGCGACAACGCCCACTCTAACATGTCTAGACTCCCCGACATGCTTTCCCCTGATATTATATTACTTTAAAATTATCACAATCAACAAACAGAATGACAAGTTTCTTGCATATTGCGATACTGTTGATGGTATACAATCGTATAAAAAAACTTTTTTACACAATAAACATTTTGTATTGATCGATATAAACATCGACATAACAAAACCGTCGAAAAGTATTAAGATGTTAAATTATATAGGATGTGATTATTGGCTAGTTTTCAATGACATTTGCATTCAACGGTCATATAGCAAGTCCGGACAATTTTTATTCGTTGTTTCTTTTTTGTTTATACATTTGAGATGAACATACCGAATATTAAGCAAAACTAACGAGAACTATCACTGAAAACAGCATTCAAGTCGCATTAAGCCATTTGTGAGGTTAGCGTGCAAAAAAATATCCCAAGATTTTTTTAAATCGCTATTTTTAGATCTATAGCGTTCATAACGACTCCTTATAGATTTTCTCATATATTTTCCATATACTCTAAAGTATAACACATAAGATTAACACAAAGTTACTCACCTAAACATCTGGTTTTTCTTAAGTCCACATTATCAGCTATATCTTCAGTACAATAGTACATTAGTTCCCTTCCTGCTAGTAGCAGCCAAGCTGCTAGCCATTCGCCACTGACGCCCACCTGATAATAATGCGCAAAATAAAAAACAAAAAAAAATACATTCTCATAAACAACATTCAAATTGCAAGAGACAACTTCTGATTACAATCAAGAAGATTGTTAAAAACATTGCGTGTATTATAATAAATAACTAAAATAAGATTGTAAAGACAAATGATTTGGTCATTTGTTGTGGTTTAATGCAAAAACTACTGAATTGATTTTCAAAATAACTTGTAAAATTTGATTTGTGACTAGGCTTTTTGGAATATCAAGATTGGAAGAATACAAATTATTTAAATGAATTGAAATCAATTGCATTATTTACGATTACGATTTCATAAAAATATGCCCAAATATAGGTAGCAAATACTTTTTAATTAATTTTTAGGTTATACATATATTAACATACTTAAGACATCTTTTCATCATAAAGAATATACATAATACATAAAATTGTTTTTATTATTCAACAATGGTGATGACAAATATAAATTACATAGCATATTTTAATTGTAATTTAATATTCAATTATTTCTATAAAACAATTGTTTAAAAACATCTATTCATTTATGGGCATGATTCATTCAATAATAACTAAATAGGTCCTTTTAAATGACTACTACAAGTTATTCCAGTAAAACATGTTACTTTTAGAAAATTATTCATCATCAGCTCACTATACATCCCCACTGAGGGGCTCGGAGCCTACCCTAAGTTAGGGGTGACTAGGCCATAGTCAACCACGCTGGCCCAGTGCGGGTTGATTAACTTCGCTTTCATCATTCAATTTCTTCTTAGATATGTGTAGGTTGCATCACAATGTTTTCCTTCACCATAAGAAAATTATTTTCATAACCATATTTTACTATATTTCTAATATCTTGGCGGCTGATCTTGATATTTGTGCTGCACAGTACCCTATCCTGCATTCCATTAGACCCCACTACACTCAAAATTGTGTTCAGCACACCAGCTCAAGCAATATTTGAGATATACTATACCCGAAGGAAGCCAAGGGCAAATAACTATATTTTATTAAAATCAAAGCTGCAATAAACAATGATGGGCAGGTATATTCAGCTACATTAGATGATATGACTGTAAGATGACTATTTGATCAAAATTAATTACAAATGTTCTTCGCAAAATGTCAAATAACATTCCATTTGTAATGAACAAGTTGCTGTAGTTAATCAAGCTTTTTTTAATAATGAGTCCACCAACCTTTAAGTAGCACCATCCTAGACGTGTGAATTCTGAGTAATTAATGGAAGGGAAGGCAGATGTAAGATTGGCAGCAATTTTTTGAGCCCATGTAAGCCTTTCAGCAGCGGTTGGACAACCAAATGTAATTTTTAATCTGGAGCTGTGTTTTATGCCAGATTCTGTATTTGATATACCCAGCTCAAAGCAATATAAACTATTGCTGCTGCAAATACACAAAAAAATAATCCTACAATAATTAATAATATAATTTATCTGAATATGCTATTATATAAAGAAAAATATCTTATAGCACTAGAAACATGTGGATCATGGATCACAGAGTATTTTTCAGTATATTTAAAACAATCAATATAGTTATTTCTTGTTAGAAAAAACAATATGTTTTTTTTTTCTAATGCAGATGAAAATTCAGATACTTGAATCAGTTTTTAAATTGCTAAGTCTGGTAAGCTGTAGCTGTATTCTTTATGACACACACATTTGACAATATAAAGGAAGAACACTCACCACTCCACTGGTAATACCATTTGCAGTGAAGTAACACTATTCAGTTTGTATACCTCCTTAAGAACTTGCATAGCCGAATCAACATAGCAAAATAATTTTTGTTCAGCCAAAGCACAGTACAAAGATTTTGTCATAGAAACTAAATTATCATCTGCAATCCATGTCATGATGCCACTAAAATGGGGACCATAATTATTTATAGCTGGTTGTTGCAGTGGTTTTAAATCAGGTTCTGACAGTACACCAAATAATTTTTTAAATTTTGATATAGTAGAACTCTTTGGTTTACTTGTTGACGGCCTGATTTCTTCAACTATCTGAACTTCACTGTCCTGGTTAGTATAAGAAGTGACATTTAAAACCTCATTCTGAGAAATGGAAGATGCTGCTGACATATCAACAAAACTGACTCGAGATAAGGTAACATCAGATAGGTTATGTGGTGAACCAAATTGCACACTTTGTGCATCTTGTTGTGAGTTCTGTATTGTTAAACATTCTGTTTGTGATCCAAGTTGTTTTGATATTTCCCGGACAATATTTTGTGAGTTCAGATCTGATTGTACAACTTCTTGTGACTCTGGAATTGTTATTACTTCAACTTTGGGTATTGGTCTAAAGATGTTTTTCTCCCTAATGCAAATCTGTTTGCTTTCATTAGCATATACATCTTCAAAATCATTTGAATCCTCTATAATGATGGAATCTAAAATCTGTCTGTTACTTACACCCTGAAATTTAGTGCTGGGATTTCTATCATAAAGTGGGTCAAATTCACTTAGAGTAAAGTTCTTAACATCCACTTCCACTTTTATGCCAAAATCTTGTGATGGCATGCTATCAAAAGCAGTGTTATCTTTGGTTATATCCTTTTCAGTATTAATCACACTATTTATGGCGCTAGTTGTATTTAAAACTTTTGCAGGTTTAGATGGAACAAATGACTTTTCACTAATCTGGCTGATATTGCTATGTATTAAAACTCCGGAAGGTGTTGTTGGAAATGTCTTTACTTTTATTAAAGTTTTTCCGAAAATTTCTGCTTGGTCTTGATTATGCTCACCAGTAATTTTAGGAAGACTAGGTTCATTAAAAATTTCTTCAGTACTGTTAGTCAGGCATTTTGAGGCATCCGACAACAATGATTGATCACATATGTTATTGGGCCATTCATGTAATGAACTAATGAATTCATGCACAGATGAATTGGTAAACTGAATGGTACTGTGGATTGCATTTGGATTGTATTTAACTTTTTCTAAATCGTCTCTACTCATGTTTCGTTCACCCAATGGTGGATGTGTAATTGTATTTTCACATAACACCATTCCAGTTTGATGTAACAGAGAATCAAACATTTCGATGTTTCCATGGTGATTGTCAATTGGTTTTTCACATTTTACATCAACTATTCTTGACGATTTGTCAGGGTTTACTTGCATTAATCCCTTCGCTGTCAATAATTTAGTACGAGGCAACGGTGCGGGCTTTTTTGAATGCAAATCCCTCGGACTCAAAGGTTTCTTCGAAGATGAATCCATTATAACAATTTATTAGAGATACCTGAAAAAATTAAACTAAAAAACGAGACTATGAGTCACCCATAAAAAAATATTGTAAATTGATGTATAGAAACCCTTTTGTTTCCTGGTTGCTAGAACATTAAACAAGTTTAATATTAATCAAAATTAAGACAGATGATCTTAACAAAAAACAAAAACGTGAAAATTTGATTGATGACAGAAGCCACAAATCGTCAAACAAAACAAAAGAAAAAATTTCAAAATGGCGGAACCAAAGTTCCATTACAAGTAAAAATTTTCGTTGTGTTTGTATTATTACCAAAATGAGGTTTTACTTTAATTAAACTGTACCCATTTTTTGAAATCTTTATACGAAAATAAATAATGTTTGTTGCATTTACTGGAAACGATATTTGTTTAAGGACTTTAATTCGCTTATTTAAAAATTTAACAATTAAAACTTTAGTCACACTTTTGTATTATTTATATTTTTTCTATTGATCTTCTTTAATTAGTAAAGAAATTAAAAATCAATTTACCAATTTATCCATTCGCTTACTTATTGATTTGGACACAGTTGTAAAAATAAATTATAAACTAAGGGTACTTCTATTTTTGTAATGAAATTCTTAAAATACCCGCCATTATTAATTAATTTAGGAATTATTTATTGACCTCAATATTTAAGTAATAATTTACAGTTTATTATATAAAGCTCTTCGTAGGACTTGAACACAACACAATAATATTAAAAACCTTAGCTCGTTATTGCGCATGCCCTAAGTCGCTTATTCAGGACCATAGAATTGATATATTTGTTTCAAGATCTAATGGACCTCCGTCGAGGGTATTTCTCGTACCATTATTCTGCACAAGCACCAATCTACTACCACCCATTTTTTTCAGCAGACGTGAGTAAATAAACATTTTTAAAGAATTCATTAAAATCTATTTACAATTAACATAGTTAAAAATAAACATACCGAGTTTCTTGTAATTATTATGAGAATTGAACATCAAAATTCTATAGCGTAAAAATGATTGAAATGTTTGTTTAAATTTAAGATATGCATAAAAAGCTCGTCACCAAGTTTGTTTATAAACGTTTCGTTACGATTTATAATGACATTTTATCTTGGCGCACTTATTGCTTCCAAATTGACACTGCAATGACGATACGATAAAAACTGATACATAATTAGTTTATCCAGTACAAAATTAGAATTATGCTCTAGTGCTTGTTATTATCAAATGCTTATTGCTACCTAATTGTAAGGTAAAGCCAAATTAACTTCAGCAAAGCTCACTGCTACAGTGGCTTTGTTAAAAAGGTTTAATGCAGGTCAATAATCCTGGCGTCGCAGATTTGAATCATCGACTCGTCTAGATTCCATCGGCGGGCGGGATCATGTATGTTCGTACCATTTTGAACGTAAGGAATTGCTATTTTTTAATAGTATTACACGTTTCTAGTGAAGTGATTGATGTTTCAGATGCAAGCGGTGAATTTTGTGCCGATGTCGCAACCGCCACCGCCGCCACCGCCGCCGCCGCCGCCCTCCTCACAAGCTATCGACGACTGTGGCATTAAAGATGTTTGGAATTACAATCTACATGAGGAATTCCATATTATCAGACAGGTTAGTTTATAGTAAGTTTTTAATAAATTTATTGGAAAAAAAAACTTAAAAGTTGAAGTTATGAAGTTCAGATTGGTATGGTTATGTTTTGTATGACATTGATTGAAACAGAATTAAGTAACAATGAGAGTTTATTTGTATTTTGGTCATGTAGATTCTTAATGTCCAGCAAAGAATGTAGGATAAAAACTCATAATATGTTTTTAATTTTTCATATTTATTTCAGATTGTCCAGAAATATCACTGGGTGGCCATGGATACAGAGTTTCCAGGGGTGGTGGCGAGACCAATTGGTGAATTTCGATCAACTGCAGATTATCAATATCAGTTACTAAGGTGATTTAAAATTGATTTATGTATATAACCTTCATTGCTTATATAGTTAATATCTATTTCTAATGAAAAGCTACCAACTACTAAAACAAAACTCCCAGCTCCTCATTGGGCGCTCACATAGGTTGAAGATGAATGAAAAACTAAACTTTTAAATGCAAGGTTAAATGTTTTACTTTAAAATATCCCTCTTGTATTAAAACTTCCTATTTTATTAATGAATTGAAGTTATATTGTACAAATTTGTTTGCAGATGCAATGTGGACTTGCTAAGGATTATCCAACTCGGGCTCACATTCATGGATGAAAATGGCCAAACTCCATCTGGATACACAACCTGGCAATTTAATTTTAAATTCAGTTTACAGTAAGTTTCAATTGGTGTTGGTATTTGATTACTATGTAAAATTACATATTATTCTTCAACATTGTATTGGTTGCAGGGAAGACATGTATGCACAGGATTCTATTGATCTATTGCAAAATTCTGGTTTACAATTTCGAAAACATGAAGAAGAAGGAATCGATCCATTAGAATTTGCAGAACTTATTATGACCTCAGGTTTGTTTATTTACATTTAACAAATTAAATATCATTTCAGTTGACTACTGAAACAATTACAGTAAAATACTTTTTGTCCTACATTACTTGCAAATCAGTCTCATAATCATTTATTTCCTGCATGCTAAAATAACAATGTCCATAATTGTTTATATTCTTTAATAATTTCATTTATTAATTTAATTATTTGTTTGTAATAACCAAAATCATTTTCATTCTAGGTTTAGTGCTAATGGACAACATCAAATGGTTAAGTTTTCATTCTGGATATGATTTTGGCTACTTGTTAAAACTTTTGACTGATCAAAACTTGCCATCGGAAGAAAATGATTTTTTCCAAAGTCTACGCATGTACTTTCCCACCATATATGATGTCAAAGTAAGAATAATATTATTTTTTTGTTTAGGGAAAGGAAAATGGTTTACTTTCTACATGTAGTGCATATAATTGTGTACAATAGAAATGGATAATATTACAAGCAGAAGTTAATGATGGACGATGTCATTTAATTTTCAAAAGGCTTGTTATGAAACCAAGGAAGTCTTAATGTTATCATTAATCACATTTATAAATAACATGTTTTACATTCCATCTGATTTATAGCTAAAAAGTCAGCCTAAAAACCTCTTGCCATTTTGATTAATCCACTTCAGTGGACCCGACTTTATCAACAGAAATGTTATTTTATTATCACCACTCATCTTGTCATTCCTACTGTATAAGTTATTTGATTATATTTCAGTACTTAATGAAGTTATGTAAGAATCTGAAAGGTGGATTGCAAGAGGTAGCTGATCAGTTGGAGTTACGCCGCGTCGGTCCGCAGCATCAAGCAGGATCCGATTCACATCTCACTGGCATGGCTTTTTTCAAAATTAAAGAGGTATGTTTCAAAATTACTTAAATAAGCAGAGTGGAGCTCCTAAAGTTGGCTGAACCACCTGAAGATCTCATCTAACTGCTTTGTACCCAAAAAGGTTATAGACCTTTGTTGGCATTGGCATTGGCATCCATCCTAGTGTTATGAAAGAAAAGGGTCATGACAGACAGACGGGCTGAGAACGAAGTGATCCTTTTTCCTTTCAAAGTACGGAACTAACAAACAATGAATCTCAAGGGAAAAGTACATTTGGAATACAATATATTCTATGTTTTATTACAGACTATCTCCGTTCCGAATTACACTCAGATCTATTAAAAAGTTTTCGAGTTACCATGTTAGTAAATAAAATGTATTAAATAATATGATACTGATTGGTTACTGCTACCTAAACATTCTTGTGTTTGAAACTATTTTACCTTTTTGTGTCTTATTTGCAAACTTATATTATCCATCTGTTTTCTTAGATATTCTTCGATGACAACATCGAGAACTCAAGTGGGCACCTGTACGGATTGGGCGCGCCATTCTCCGCTACCGCCAATAACTTCCCCGACGGTGGCGACGGAAAGCCCTCCTGATGCGCGGCCGGCGGCCCCGGATGTCCCGCGGGCCAGTCACGCAGTTTCATCGTGACCGAATAAAAACTGATTAATCATTCATTAATAATTATTTCTTCCAAAACATTGTCAGTGATTAAATTGATGACACAATTTAAAATTGTAATTGTAGTTGTAAACTATATAAACATATTTAAATTTAATGATAAGTAATATATGTTTATTTAGACTTTTATGTGCGCAAAAAGATTTACTTCCTTACTGATAAGAAAAATGTTTATTGTCGATGTACCAAGCTGGGTATGATATAGACATTTGGGCATAATGACGTATTCAACAACATGCTCCAAAATGGAGCAACAATTATTTACTAGGAATTCATTTATACATGAAATTATACAACTAAGTACTACTTATTAATAAGTGGATGTTACATTATAAGACTTTTTCTCATTTATTTGTAACTTTTAAGTAATTTTGATTATTGTCTTTAACATTGTAATGTTAATTTTGTAGCTTGTATTTAAACTTTTAAAAAGATTCATTAAACATATATTCAACTTTTAAGCATTTTCAGTCAAACACTTGTTACACATATTGTGTGTTCATACTGTGGAAATAATAAAATTGGTAAGTATCATGAATCAACATGAAATTACTACTGTCCTCGGCGGTATTTCCAAACCGCTACGACTTAGGGTCCTTCAAGAAGCGAGCGTATCACCATCTCAAAGACCGGCAACGCATCTGTGATTCCTCTGGTACTGCGGATGTCCATGTCGATGAACACTTTGATGTTCCTGCTGCTAGTTTGCCCTCTTCTCTTATTAAAAAAAATAAAAAAATTAGTTATCAAACTGTTTTTGCTATAGATTTACACTTTGTCCGTGTGACTTTTTCTTTAAGGAATTAAGAAATTGTAAAAATTGTTTTTAAAACTTCTATCAAATATTGCTTAAGTGATATGTAATGTTTAACATTATTAAATTAACATAGTTGGTTATGTTAATATAACACTCGTGTCACTAAATACGTTTTTTTTGTATTAACAGTGCAAACCTACATCTATTAACATGGTTTTAGTAATGTAACACTTAAAATATCTATATTGATGTAGACTTTCTATTGTTCTATTGATTAACATTGTCATAATACTTTTAAATTGGTATTCACTAAGTATACTGACAGGAGATAGTTTGGGACATGTATCATTGGTTCATTGGTACTGCCTAACCCATTTTGGGTTGATCATTCAATTTGAGTATTCTATAAGTTTGAATGAATCAGACTGTTTCATCACTGCTGACATACCTAGATTTGCAGATTCCATCTTAAATATATTTGAACATGTGTTCCTTATTTCTTCTGCTAATGCTCAGCCTAGATATTCCACCATTTTAGTTACTTTGCACCTATAAAGGATCTTGGGAAAAACAGTTGCTAATACCACAAGGAATATAAGTTTTCTCCACTCAAGAAACGGATAAAATCATGGGAAATAGGTAAAGAAAACATTACATCTAAAATTCTTCGTTATTTTATTTTATTCTTATTACTACAGAAATTAAATTATAATAAATCTCAATTTAGTCTTTAAACACAACATGCTCTGCGCCAAAATCATAACAGCCTCGAATAAAAGACAGTAATTCTGTCACATGGTACCATTAGCCGCGTACCCATCTAGCGCACAGGCTCACGCGGCAGCCTCGCGAGCCAATGCCTCGGCTGGTGTGGCCGTGCCTCGGGCGCGCGTTTGCTCGATCGAGCACGGCTCGGCCCCGAGCCATCTGTTGTCGGTAAACTTGACGCGCTCAAAGGTGCTTCAGTGAGCGCTGTGCGTTAGGTGGGGACGGTTATGTTTTGGCTCGCGCGCGAAGCTACTTCAAGTTTTGTCTCTTGCCGTGTTTGTCTTCTGTAATTTTGATATCATGGGCAGTCAGGAGGAGTCCAGTAGGTTTTTTGATACGCGACTGTTTTTGTTTCTTTAAACAATAAGCAGCTAGGAAAATAGCTGCAGCTGAAAATACACGACTATCCAGTGTCCATTACGAATACTCGCGGACTTATGATGGCTCAGCCTGCTTCGCGAGGCGGCCACGGCCACGCGAAACAAAACTACTGAGGCTGTCGCAGGAGCCATCGCTCGCGATCCGGACACCGAGGCTGCCGCGTGAGCCTGTGCGCTAGGTGGGTATGCGGCTATTTAGAATTAGATTCACTCATAGAGTATAAGTAATTATAGCTTAGTAATTCACTAAAATTAACCCAAGTGTAAATAAAAACCTATGAAAACAATGAACGTAAGACTATTTATACCCCGTTCACACTAGGCCAGCTCAGTACGCCAGTCGCGCTCAAAATCAGCGCTGACATACAACTGGCCTAATGTGGACACCCATGGAAGCCAGTCTGACCGATAACTGGGATGGCATTCTACTTTTCAGGCCAGGTCAGTTCAGTTCTGACTAAACAATTGTATAGGTAGGTTTATCTAGACCGTCAATGTTATTGTTTGTAATTTTTGCTTTTTTGAAGAAAAATGTATAATGTTAAGACTGTAACGGAATTAAATATAAAAAAATACAGTCGAATTGATAACCTCCTTCTTTTAGAAGTCGGCTAAAAACAGAGCTCCAAAGCCGTATTGATACTAAGGATGGAAAAAGCTGTACCTATTGTTAAAATGGTAACTAAAATTGCTTTTTGAGTTTCTGAAATGTATTTTTGTCGCTAATTTATGCTCCCCTTGAGCTGCTTTAATAGTAAAGCTGACCCCCTTTATCTCTTTCACTTATCCACTTTCTAACCCTAGGTTTTTTTTATTATTGAACTCATAATAAATTTCTTTTAAAATTTCCTGTAGAACTAAATTGAAGGCTTGAATATGTAGCGTATTCCATTTTTTTTCTTGACGACAATGTCCCTTTAGTCTTTACTAAGACCCCCCTCAGCCTAGACTGGCGTAATGTGGACAACACCGTTCATGACAAGCCAGCGCGACTGGCTTACTGAGCTGGCCTGGTGTGAACGAGACATAAATTAAGTTAAACACTAGTGTATATCTACGGCTATGAATCAAAGTCATTCATGATTTGATTTTTTGTGTGATACCTGCTTCGTTTATGGAAGATGAAAATCAAAAAGTTCAGTTTTATGATTTAAAAAAATCTTATTTTTACTCTACACGCGCAGAAGGTTTGCCTGTACTCAACTACCACCGATCACGTCCCGTGCTCTCAGAGTACCATTATATAGAAATAGTGCTCTTCTGTTCGGTAAACGTCGGTTAACGCAGCCGATGCTCAAATTTGTTCCTTTCGCTACAAATCATTCATTTTTGTTTTGTTTTAAGTTTTACGTGTGTTTTGTTAGTTATTTGGTCGCAACAGTTAAGTCATTAATTTCATAATAATAATCTACAAATTTAATAATAAAAGCGTGTTTCATTTACTACTTTCCCTTTAGCCGTCTTTTTAATACCTATGGGAAGAAACTAGTGGGCAAATTTAACCGAGAATACTTTTTGTTTTATGTAAACTACATATATACAATAGTAAATTTATTTCAACATCTATTTATGCTGTACTTTTTTGTCAACCCTAATACTGATCTACGATACGTGATGTAATTTGGCTATTTTCAAAAGCGCACGAGTATTAAACATTGCATAAAAGTACAAATAAAAAGAAGACTTGATTCAAATGCACATTTATTTATATCCAGAAAAAAATCACAATAGTAAAAGCTAGTAAAATTGTAATAAAAACGGATCCTGGGTAAGAACATACAAAATTCAAAACGAATTTTCAAAAAAATTTATACCTAAATTAATGCTCAAAAGTATACCGTTCGTAAGAAACGGGATTCTTACCACGATTAGGCTGTTTGAGTTGAGAGATATTCTCTCTTATATAGAGACTCAAAAGCCTAATCTTGGTAAGAATCCCGTTTCTTACGAACAGTATATTAGTAAAAACCACGAAAGTCTGAAGTTATATAATGCGCAATAGGTTTACTAAATTTTTTGTGTATTTAAAAAATATAGTGAATGCCATAAATATCAAACAGAAGGATAAAGGTTAATAAAGATGCATTGTAATCTAAAGAGGCATTTTATCTTTATTATATACACTTGTAAGAATTCTACTAGTACATTATGCAATACAAGTTATACTTAAAAAAAAGGATTATAATAAATTATGTTCATTATATTTATATCAATTGATCTTTCTGACAATTGTAATCTTTAAGGATGACTATTTTTGAATATAAAGAAAATTGTGTTCTTATATCAACCAAAGTTAAGCAACTGATGATTTCATATATATAAATAAATAAAACATTATACTTTCACCACATTTATCATCACCTTTGTTGGAACACCATAAACAGAAATCTTTTAATCAAGTTAATAGTAAAATTAAATAACAAAATATATGTACAAATTACCAATAAATAATTACAAAATATAATATAAAATAAAATAAAAATAAGCTCTCTTTTTCCTCTATCCAGGTAGACAGGGAAATTTATCGCTATTCAAATTTCCAATGATACTTTAGGGCCCGAAATATGGCAGTGAATCTATCCATAATCTGGGAAATTGAATTTAATTTAATTTTGTTCTTCAAGTTATCCTTATATTTAATAAAATAAAAAGTAAATGTTGGTGGAACTCAAAAGTAATATAAAATATGCGACAAATATTCTAACATGTAAGCTTATAGGCTACACAGATTTACCTAGATTGTAGGGCTTACCTAGGATTGCTAGAATGCATCATCACCTTGACATTTTAAAATTTCATAAACAATCAGAAATTAAATGTATGTTTTACTTTGGTTTTCAACTGGAGAGATACTTGTATTGACATCCCTCACATTCTCATTGAAATAAACAGAGACAACAATGTGTCAATACTAGTTTCACTGCAGTTGAAACACATTGAAACATATGCGTACATTGTTAATGATTTTATAGTGAATGATTACAAAATAAATGTTGAAGCCAGAGGTAGTAGAGATGTTACTTTGTTGAAATATAGAGAAAATAAGAGAAAGATACACATAAAATTAAAAAATATGTCATGCTTTGTGTCGTTATAATTTGAAAGTTATAGTTTTAAAGTGTATAGTTATGTGCGCAAATTAGTAAGTTTTACCTCCTATTTGTCTAAACATTTAAATGGAGTCAGGGGACTAACATATTAAATGCAATACGTCAATATATCTAAATTATGACTACCTCTAAGTTTCAATATTGTGTATTGTTACATATACGATGTATAATTATCAGTGATCACTTGATGTGACACAATTACTATGATGAAATTATACAACGAAACTGGTCAAACTTCTACTCAAACATTAAATGCTTCGTCAACATCTTTATTAACTAAGTATTGAATATATCAACTATAAGAAATTGTTTCGTAATCCGAATTTTGATGCAAACATATTTTTTAATGTTTCATAAAAACATTGACAAACAGTTTACCTAAGTTTATCGACATGACCGATATTTTCTAAAAGTCGATTTAAAATAGAAAAGTACTTAATATAACATAGAAAATTGATTAAACATTAAACACAGATTTTTTTAGAAAATCTATTCGACACTGATATTAAAATTGAACAGAACAATTTTTTAATACAATTTCCTTAGAAGAAATTTACCGCGTTAATAATATTAAGCCTGTATTAATTGAGCCGCCTCAGATGGGAAAAGCGTGAATAACATTGTACCCAACGCAATATCACATCTTACCTGTTATATAAGAACGTTAACTTGAACCAAAAAAGTTAACGTTAACTTTAGGCTCGAACGTAAATCGTAAATAGAACTTGGCTAAAGATATTTGAAGTTAGAAGTAGAAGACACCATCGAATGTTAGTATAGAGCTTTGTAATTATCGACAAGTCGGTATACTTAATGAGTACATTAATACCAATCGATAAGAATCACGTCGAAATTGATTTATTGAATGGTATAATAACGTTAAAACGAGAATGTTACATTGTTATATGTAAACGTGTTATCATTTTAAATAGTAAAAAGTCAATAAGTTTGTTCCACTTTGTCAGAGTCGGATTATTTATATTCAAGAATCATAATTGGTTTCAAAAATGCGTGATCACATTTTTCTAAATATAATATGATCCACTAGTACATGAGAACATTTCGGAGAGACTGCGGCGCGAATGGATATTGTCTCTTGGGGTAAAGATTTTTCTGTCTAGTTACATGTTGTAAGCGATGTATATGGCATCTATCTGGTCCGATAGGAAGCCGTCGCGAAGGTGCATGCGTTGCTTTTCACCGCGCGAGTTGATCGGCACCACGCCGGGGTCCACAACCACTACAACGCCGACGATCAAGTGGTGTTCCTCCAGCACCGTGTTGGTGACCAGCGGCACCAGGTTAAGGGCCTCGCTGTCGTTGCCGTCCAGCTCCACAACTACCACCAGCAGGTTTGTCCAGGTGAATACGGCGCTGTAAACAACACGATTGTTACACTTTTGCAGCAGAGGACTATATTTGTAGAACAAGGATGTAAGTTCAACTAATTACTCCGTCTTATATAGGCGAGAAATTTAACTAAATCTTCTCTCTAACTAGCAGTTTTTGCTTAACACCAGGTAAACTGGAGAACAAATATAGACATAAAATAACTTCCAATCATACGCACCATTCAGCAATTTTCTTGTGGCACCTCATTACAGAGTTTTCAATGTCAATGGGATGATATCGCATGCCGCGAAGCATGATGGTTTCATCGAGCGCGCCGACTACGAACACCGCGTCGTGGGTGTCATGCGTGTCCGCCCCCATGCCAACACTGCCGCACGCCGAAGCCAGCGAGTCGGTATCGCTGTCGCGAGCCATCATCGATTCCTCGCAACTTGTTCCGGTCGCACTTATCTCTGTTCGCCTCAAGAAACCCAAATAACCTGTTCGAGCGTACACTTCCCCTGTATTTCCCGTCACCAGTTGTGCGCTAAAATGATCAGCGTAGTCGCTTTCGTCACCGTATATTGTGAAGTAGCCGCTTGCGTTATGTGGCGATTGCACCCATATCTCGCCCAAATGAGAGTCGCCGCACTGGCCTTTTGTTTCTGGGTTGGCAGTTATTACTTTCACGCCCGGTAAAAGTTTTCCGGATTCCATCAGGCATAAGGAATGTGGACTGCCACGTTCGACTAAGGAGACGCGATCGTTGCGCAGAGCACGCAAATCTACATACACCGTAGAAGGTTCTGGACTAGAGGCACCTTGCAGACAAATAGCAATATTCACTCGGCAGCCGAAGGATGTAGATACAGCTCTTGGACTCAAACCCAAAGCTGAGAACAACTTTGAAAATGAGTTGGTTAAATTAATCCGGGGCCTCTCCTCAGCAACAACCACGCAAGTTCTCACGCATGCCAAATTGATACCCTTCGATTTTAACTGATTTACTGAGCTCCCCAAACCCTTTGTGCACAATTCCATCACACCGTATGAGCAGAAAGTGTCACGCACTTTATATTGGGAAACGGCACTGAGCCAGAGTGCCGGATTGATTTCTACTTCGGATGGCGGTATCAGAATGGAGTGGTGACCGGAATATATGCTGCTCAAGCACCAAAGAGCAAATCCAAGGCCGCAGTAAGGATCGAGGCACAGGGCGATGTGACGCGAAGGATACAACTCGCAGGCTATCTTCATAGACCGGCAGAGCGAAGTGACTGCAGCATGTGACATTTTGATGCCAGCCAACATGCCTGTAGTTGACACACTAAAGTCTAGGTAAGCTAGCATTTCAGCTGTGGGCGCCCGATAGAGAATTGGCAGTTTCTTTTTAGGCATGTCATCGGTATCGAGTGTTATCGGCCAAGCTTTACTGTCGAGGACATTGCTCGCTTCCTTGGAACGCAGCAACTTTATCACAGATTGGTTGGAAAGGATTAATGTCGCTTTGCTGACGTCTACTATCATGCGGACAGTGGGTAGGGTAGTGTGCAGATTCTGTGGATGCGGCGGGCGAATGGTCACCGGTACCGCTCCTACATACAAACATCCGTAGAACGCACTGATGAGATCTAATCCCGGAGGGAATATCAACGCGACGTGATCTCCTGTATTTACTCTACCCTTTTCGAGTAGAAGATTTCCAATTCGCTCTGCCTTTTTGTGCAGTTCGGCGCAGGTGAGAACTTTAGAAACGGCGCCTTTTGAGTTGAGCAGTGTAAATATGACGTGGTCAGATGTACTCTGAGCGCGCCATCGCAAGATTTGAGAAATGAATTGATACTGAAAAGAAAAATAAAATGATATTTTTTTTTATTCAAATGATAAAATATATTTTTAATATTAAACAAAATCGACTCGAACCTTCCTAGCGGCGTCAGAGTCATCGGTGTAACCCATGTCTCGACCCTGAGCTGAGGCCAAGCGGTTACCTTGTACGAGGTTGCCCACTATCACTGACGCCGGACCCACATCTGCGGATATTCCAACTAGTCACAATTTACTTCAAAGCGACTAATGAAATCAAAATAACAAATAAAAAAATGTCTGCAAAAAATTTATAAAATAAAACATGTTCTCTTAGGTTTAAAAAATGATAATACTTTGCTATCAGCACAGTATACATGAAACAATAAAGTGTGAAATCTTTAACCAAGGCTCGACCATCGCTATCCGCATCTGGTAGAGTTATTTAGGTTTTAAATAAAAAGGAAGTCCATCGCCACACGTCAGTGAGTAATGGCGACTGCTAATGTGAATAATCAGAATAGGAATCTTTTTAACCCAATTGTGAAAACATTGATATAAATCGAAATGAGAACCTTATCGCCCGCTGGCTAACACTGCTAATAAATAATGACATATCTTTTTGATGAGTTAAATGATAAACTAAGATGCATGTGCATTCTGCTTGAAATGACTGAGATATTAAAAATGTTTTTGTACGTGTATTATGACAGTGGAAACTGCGAGTTACAAGCGCAAGCGTATATTTGTTAAAATTAAACAATGTAGTACCTGAGTGTATTTCTCTGGGTTTGGGTAAATTTGTTACACATGTGTGAGGACACATTAGAACATTGGCTGGATGTAGTGTCCCTTCTAAGAAACGCCGTTTGCATTCGCTGAGGTGTATCCCACCGAGAGGTGTCTTCGGGAGGTAATTAGGTTGTACCAACGCAAGGCAGTAGATTCCCACTTGGTGGATCGAATCAACTGCTTGGAGTACGCGCGACATCCACTGGAAGGACTAAGAGAATAACCTTTTTTAATACCTAACCCTATCATGGACTTATGAGGCCGTCGACGTTGGAAAGTGAATTACACTTGAAACACATCATTGTAAATGTTCATCATAGTGTTATTCACTTTCCAATTTGACCTTTTTGTTGTTAAAAGATAACTGTCTATATTTTTATAAGATATCGAACAAAGTTACATGACGACGAATTTTCAAGCTTCCTAGAATCAAGGCGTTAGTTAAAACAGGCGTGTGATACTTACCCTTAATAAAACAGTAATATTTCTTAGATTATAATAATTTATTTGACACATTCATAATACATCAATGATTTAATAAATTTGAGATCCAACAACTACGTCCTACTGACTAATAACTACCTCATTATATTTCATAAAATTCTACTGAACTATGTTTTATAAGAAATATTTAATGTAGAATATATAATTTAACATTTGACATTTGTCACATATTTCCATCAGAGATCAAATAGAAAATACATTTATAATTTATAACATTGAGATCATAAAATAACTCTTAAATTAAATATAGTTATGTATAGTTATACTTAAAGCTATTTTACAATAATTTCATTGATAATGTATGTTTAATAACGTTATGTTACTATGTATGTGAGTGTTTGTGAATTGAGTCACCGATCATGTTAATAAAATTCTATTTTAATAATTGTCCCGTTTTTAGCTATTCTCGTAATTACGTAAGACATATACGATTTTAGATAAATCTGTCGGGCTATTATGAGCCACGTATGCAACACGTCGAACTATACTACAATAATCTTAAGCTTCATTCTACTTTCTACTTCTACAAACTTTTCTAAGAACGATATTTACGATATTTAAATGGGAAATGTCACATAACTACTTTCAACGATGAAAAATTGAAAATTATATGCAAGTTCAAATCAAGCTAAGCGACGTTGATAGATTTAATTTAAAGGCCCATTGAACCCTCATTTTCATATTCTTCGTCACAGCTGTCAGAACTATGATTATTAAGAGCTATTTGTAAAATAGCTCTGTAGTAAAGTTCCCGTTCCCGTATTCTGCGGGCACGCGGAGTTTCGTAAGGGAGATCCGGAACACCATCCTCAAGTGAGGGATCGTTAACTATGTTTCGCAATATTTCGGGCATTTCACAAGGTTCGTCGTCATCTGTACCGCTATCTTCGTCGTTGTAAAGACGCCAACGACATTTTTCACATTCAGGTGAGTATAACCCATCATGGTTTGGACAACGTTTTAATTTTTTTGTCTTACATTTAGCATTTTCGGAATTATGTTCGTTATTTTCATTAGGAGGATTGTTGGATGAATGCGCAACCTCTTCTTCGTCTTTATTTGTATTGGAATCGCTTGCAGAAGCAGTGGCGTCGTCAAAAGTGTCTTTTTTATTATTATCAATGTTATCTGAAGTGTTTTGTGTATTGAATGTGTTATTTGTATTATTAGCATCATCTTCAGTGTTACATGGGGGAGAAACTGCATTATCGGACTTGCTTGTGCTTGCAACTGCAATATCTACGTTTTCTACAAGGCCTACAATACAATTGCAGTTAGAACAAAATACATGTTCAGTGTTAACCGCAGTTTCTTTAGTGACAGTAATATTACTATTAGTATTATTAGTAGTATTTACTCCGGTGTCAGTAGTGTTCATTGTATTGATGGCGGTGTTTATTATCTTAACCTCAGAGGTATTAACTCCGATGTCAGTAGTGTTTTTTGTGTTGACGGCGGTGTTTGTCATCTTATCCTCGGAGGTATTAGCTCCGATGTTAGTAGTGTTCATGGTGTTAATGGTTGTGTTTGTCATCTTATCCTCGGAGGTTTTAACTCCGGTGTCATAAGTGTTCATCTCGTTAATGGTTGTGTTTGTCATCTTATCCTCGGAGGTATTAGCTCCGATGTTAGTAGTGTTCATGGTGTTAATGGTTGTGTTTGTCATCTTATCCTCGGAGGTTTTAACTCCGGTGTCATAAGTGTTCATCTCGTTAATGGTTGTGTTTGTCATCTTATCCTCGGAGGTTTTAACTCCGGTGTCA
>JAOPJD010000025.1:6288694-6302719 GCA_026167825.1 Papilio polyxenes | reverse complement strand
CTCCGGTGTCATAAGTGTTCATCTCGTTAATGGTTGTGTTTGTCATCTTATCCTCGGAGGTTTTAACTCCGGTGTCAGAAGTGTTCATCTCGTTAATGTTTGTGTTTGTCATCTTATCCTCGGAGGTTTTAACTCCGGTGTCAGAAGTGTTCATTGCGTTGATGGTTGTGTTTGTCATCTTATCGTCAGTGGATTTTACTCCTGTGTCAGAAGTATTCATCGTGTTGATGGCGGTGTTTGTCATTTTATCCTCGGAGGTATTAACTCCGGTGTCAGAAGTGTTCATCTCGTTAATGGTTGTGTTTGTCATTTTATCCTCGGAGGTTTTAACTCCGGTGTCAGAAGTGTTCATTGCGTTGATGGTTGTGTTTGTCATCTTATCGTCAGTGGATTTTACTCCTGTGTCAGAAGTATTCATCGTGTTGATGGCGGTGTTTGTCATTTTATCCTCGGAGGTATTAACTCCGGTGTCAGAAATGTTCATCATGTTGATGGTGGTGTTTGTTGCTTTATCTTCAGTGGTAAAGTTGGTGTTGACTGCACGTTCTGTGGTAGTTGTGCTCTCGGTGTTAGTCTCGGCGTTAGCGGTGCCAACTGCGACCTCCATAGTACCTGAAAAGAAAAATAGGTTAATATCTGCTGTTAATTTCAGAAATACAATGCGATTAGCAAATATTTACCTTTTTATGTAAATCCTATTTCAAAACCCCAGATTTCGTTTTCTTTATACGAAAAATGCTATTTGCACGCAATCGAGCTGTACCTGTTGCTAAATAAGTATTAGTAATATTAAGTGCAGCTACATCGCCTTAAAATTATTAAATGTAAGCAAGAAAATTCATCGTCAAATAAACAACTTATAAAATAATATTTGCAAATTAAAATTAAAAAAATAAAAATAGAATAGAACTAACAGGTGCTAAAGCAAGGACAATATTTTTAATCTCACCTCCTCTTCACCGCAATCGGGTCTTTGCTCGGCTATTATGCAAATACGTTCATCGCGTAGTACCCTCACGGAAAACACAGCAATACGTCCTCTGTATATAAATTTCATAGGTTCAACTGCGAGCACGGTCGCTATGATATCGTCCATATTATGTTTGCGGCCAGTCACCGTCATTAGCCCATCACGGGAGCCGCATACAAACACTAAGCCTTAAATAGAAAGTAAGAAATTAAATTTCGAACCCTAATTAGTGGAAGATGTAAGCGAGACATGCATTTGTCCCACTAACTTACCACCGGGACCTAAGAAACCAAGGAGTCCACTGCGGACGTAATGTTCCTCTCCGATTGGTTCCCCGTCAGCATCCAACGGCCGCACTCGGAAGACAGTGTTAGTGAGCCCTGGCAGACCCCAATACCCGGAACCCGTCGCCCCGCAAAGAACGCAAATCTCCCCAACTTCGTCTGTTTTGCACAGATACGTAGGTCCTTCTATTTTTACCACTACTATTACACCTAAGACAAAAAATGCACTGTTTAATTTTTTACTGCTAAAATTATTGCTAATTAATTTGTCAATTGTGTAAGTGGTGCAGATTTTTGATATGACGTATGATCGATTTCTGACTTACAGGAGGGCATAACCTGCCCACAGTCCTGCAGTGTGAGCGAAGTGAGAGAGTTCTCAGCGTCGACTCGGACAACGCCGTAGGAAAGACCGGACATGGAGAGCACACCGCGGCCCGCAGAGCTGCCGCCGCGGCCCGCGCGCCGCACGCACACCGTCAAGGACTCGCTGCTGCATGCGCACGGGCAAATTGCGTCTCCGCGCACCCCTACACAGAATCATACATTTACTGTGGACTCGTATGATTCTCATTTTCTTTGAGAACAGAGATAACAATATAAGTGTCACCGCAGTGAATTTTCACAGTTATGTTACAACTACACTTGTAGATAAGCCTATTAACATATTAGAGTATTCGAAATATAATTGTCTTTTTGCATATGTAGCCTTTCCCCAGTGTTGTTTAGAGGAAGCTGCCTTGCCAACTAAAAGCGTTACTGAGCCGGTCCCTGTATTCATAAGACATTTATCGCATTATGCTGAAACTTTAAATTAAATAATGGAATAATTACTCTGGAATAAACCACTCTGGTGTAGTTTATGATTGAGTGTGGTTATATTTATTATGATAAAGTGGAATCAGCCGATTTTCTCTTCTCTAAAATACAACGTCTTAATATATTACTGAAACTCTGAACCCACGACTTGTTTCAATTTCTTTTACATAGGCTTCGTTCCAAGTTTTCATAAGCTAAAGTTTGTTTCTTGTTTCACCTCTACGAAACCTTTCCAACTAATTGTGAAATAATTATTATGTCTATTATTTGTTTTAACCGACCGATGTTATCGAGTCGGCATCGCTATAAATGTACATAAATCATTTGGTTATTTTCTTTTATAACAATATCGTAGGCATTAAGTATAATAATGACCTATATCCTGAGAGTTTATAACAATATTAAAAATCTTACATTTCGTTGATACAATTTTGATACGTACCTCTCCCTGTGTCGAATATACGCTTCCAGAAAATGAACTGAGAATTAAAACTGATATCGACTTGAAGAAATATAAAAGTTAAGATAGCAAACGTGATAAGCACTCGAGAGGGCCTAGCTCGGACTGAAGTCTAGATTCCCGGGCGGAGATGCGCGCGGCGCAGCGCCCCCGGACGACCTTGTTGCATGCTTGCATAAAACATATAGCTATTAAATCAATAAACCTGACATTGCGTACTAAGGACCGTTAATTTATTGCGACATCACATATTTCGACGCTCCCTCCTCCCGCTACATCTACCTCGTCGTCGGCCATTTTAGACACAAACGCGTACTTTAAAATGGCTACTGGTTTGATATTACATTTTCTAACGTTAATTTCTAAATTGTATTCAAAAACTTGTATTTAAAAAGAAAATGAAATATTTACAACACTCTATTATATTTTTACTCTGCCCCGCTACGGGGACATAGGTCATTTAGTAGTAGTAGTAGTATTATATTTTTTCGGTTTTTACATTATTTTTGTCAAAAAGGATATGATGATGTCAAGATTAATAATAACGATTTTTCTACATAATTAAGACGACGATAGTTACAAAGACTATTGAGAAAGATGGCTGTCGATTCAAAGCGAACGTCGGTCTAAAGAAATTGGTTTTGATTAACGACATGATATTTTTATGTTTACCGTATTTATTTATATTAATTATAAATTTATATGCACAAAAATGACTTTAAGCGTTTTACGTATTCAGACACATATTTTTGTAGACATTAAAATTTACAGATGTGACAGCACAAACAACGTAGACATAAACACAATAGGAAAGGAATAAATAACGGAACACACACATGTTTTATTTCAATGTAGCGTACATTTTATTCAAGATCCATGGTTCTTGCCACAATTCAAGTGTTCATCCAATGCTAAAATGGTTGTTAGAAGTTTGTGGAAATTTGTAATATTTGATAATTTGAAATAAATTATTTATCCTAAGACATTAAAAATGCTACCCGAAGACAGTAATTCACGAGGACCAAGTAGCGAGTACTGCTAGTAGTATTAAATACACAATTACATTTCATTCTCAGTGAACAGCCGTTCTCGTTTGCCCCTCTTATAAAAAAAGAGTGACTTGTAAATGTATAAAGTTTCTTCTATAATTATACTATTTTTTATATTTTTTTTTGTTATTCATATCAAGGACATATACATTAAAATATTATAAAACAATTACTAAACATATAATATTAACTATAGTCTTAATGTATAAAAACAATAGAAATCATACTAATATTATAAATGCGAATGTTTATATGGATGGATGTTTGTTTGAAGGTATCTCTGGAACGGCTCAACAGATCTTGATAAAATTTGGCACAAATGTTTACATTGTTTACATTCTTTCATGCATTCTTCCAGACTATGTTAAAACATAGTCTGGAAGAATGCATAGGCAACTTATTACGTTGTTTTTTTTAATGCCGCGCGGACGAAGTCGCGGCTGACAGTTAATTAAGGAGGAAAAATATAAGAAGGGACGTACCTTTGCTCTGAAACACTGACAGGAACTGATCACAGGACGAAAGCGACCATGGGTTCGCGCCATCGGCAACCAGTAACATACGAAGTGAACTCAAGGATATTTCCTTGTGATCTCTCGTCGCCAACAGTCCCCAGTGCAGGTCTCGAGACTTAACGATTGCCACCGAAGCCCTGGATCATAGGATCAACAAAAAATATATAAATATTACATAATAAAAATAAAATTTTGCACTGCTTTTACGCGACATCAAAACATATTGTAAAATGTTTAGCAATAACAGTGTATAAAGTTGTCGATAGCATGTAATAAGATTTTAACATGAAAGTAAAGATGCGCTTCATTATTTAAAAATATAAAACTATACACTAGTGAAATTATAAATAAAATGTTATAATGATATAATTTGTCGTTCAGCGGTAGGCGTTGCCCTTATGGTAAAAATAGTCATTTCGATATCAATTTGGACTTGCTCTGGCAATATTGTATCAGTATGAATGATATATTTTTAAAATACGCCTGTTTCCATTCGCAATGAACACAAAGAAATTGCAACTTGCAAGAACATATTCATAAATGCAATCGCTTCAAATGGTAATGTTAGTTTGAATTATAAAAAACAGCGCATAAATTAAGATTCGCTTATGCATTTAAAAAAGTGTAATATAATAATTACATTCTCACCTGTATTTAGTGATCATGTGCATCCATGAGGCGGGGCTTACTTTCATCAGGGCGTAAGGAATGAATATCACATGCATGCCATTAAGTACACTCGCTAGCACGGCGTGCCACAGGCCAGTTTCACGCTTGAAATCCAGCACGCACACCATGTGCTCGCCCTCAGTGTAGTTACAGGCCACTGAAAGCATCCTGCTGTGGGAGAGCATCGACGCTCTGCAAACAAACCATTTTTATCACAATCAGATTCATATTACCATAAAGTACAAAACTTACACCATGTTCTATTCGTACCGTCGTCGTTGTCACCATAACGATGCTTATTTTTATTGTATAAGGATCGTAATATTGAGCAATGCCACAACTCATTTTGTATTGAATAACCAAAACTATTGTGATATACATTTTAGTACCGTTTCGTTAGCCGGATGGAAGATAACTGGGCGAGGATGACGAGCTTTATTGATTTTTAATAAACAATGCGAGATAACGGCATCTGCAAGCAATTTACGAAAATGTTTGGCAACAAGAAGCTAACCTAGGCTAGGTTGAGGCATCTGGATTACCGTTCAATTCGGAATACTCCGCTAGATGTCCCTATGCAATTCGCTGCATCAGCGCCGCTCCGTGCATGGCGCTGTCGGTTACGAGAGATGGCGTTAACAGCTGTTGTACTTAGTACAGCACTCACTCTACGCGTCACAAGTCATTATGCAGGCTTGAGACATACTTGTTGGCTTTTTAAACTTTTTCTGTATGGCGGGTCAATGGCGTCACACACATACACCTTATTTTCACAACAAAAACTGATCAACACATTTGCCGCGGTATTTATTTTTAATTACTATATTTATTGATTTTAACTATTTTTTAATTACTAGACACAAACTTTGAGGCAATACTAAAATTAAGAATAAATTAGAAAAGTACAACAACAAATTCAATATTATCAACATTTACGTGTTACCGTTGTGCTATGTTAGAAGAAAAATTCAGAAATAGAGTATATTATTCTTTAAAAAAACAATAAACCACTAAGTACGATGACAGAAGTTTTTCAAAAAAGCATTAAATGTTAAGGCCACAATTCAATACCGGCCTCAGAGGATGGTACGTTGAAACAAATGTTACGGAACAACGGGCGGCATGAAAATTCAGCAAACAAAACATTTCTTTAACCCTAATAAGAACGATGTAAACAATACTTATTATGCAGGTACTTTGACGTTATAATATACAAATAGCTTTTTTCTTTTAAAAACAATTTGAGTTTTATCTTTTACTAGCTGTCGCCCGCGACTCCGTCCGCGTGCAGGAAAAAAAAACTTAATAGCGATATAGATATAGATAGCGATTAGACCTCCACGAACATTTCAAGACTAAGATAAGTCCGTTCAGCCGTTCTCGAATTTTAGTGAGACTAACGAACAGCAATTCATTTTTATATAATATATATAGATATAGATAGTTTATTTTAACTAACTAGACCTTTCGTCCTATTTAGGAATTTACAGAAATACTACTATTATTACAGAATAACAGTAAGTATGGTAGTATTTCAAAACTAGAAAAACGCTGAACTGGAATTATTGGTCCTAAGGCATAGATTCGTAATTCACTAACCACTGTATTAAATATTTTTGATAATTACTTTGATACAATTTTAAAGGATAAGAAACTTTACACTAACAGGACATTCAAAATTAATTAGTGTATTCCCATATCTACTAATCGACTAATTAAATACATTGCTAATAGAAATGACAGTCCAAAGTGCCGCTAGTGTAATAAGGGTTTTATAATAAAATTAACCTGGTGACAATGACGCCCATAGCGGAGCCATCCGCGGCGGAGGTGTGTTCGATGTGCGCGGGACTGTCTTCAGCAGGGCGCGGGGGTGGAATCCAGTCGCGTGGGGGGCGGGGCAGCTTCTCCGTCGATACCCAGTGTAGAGATGGCCATCCGCGGAAGGATACCACATCGCCCGACGATGTTTTCGGAAGACCTAGTTGGGTACAATTAATTATTAAAGGAAATATTTCTCCTCAGATTTTACAAGATTTTGAATGTTTGACGGTAAATTATTATTGTTCTTAATTAATAATTTTGATGAATAAAACTATTTTTCAAGACAATTTCATTTATACTCAAGCAAATTAATAAAATCGTTTAGGTTCTGTCTCAGTATACATTTATTTACTTATTACCTTTATATATATGAAAAACGTATGGCGAGAAATTTGTTGTAGTACTACTTATGTATGACTGGATTCAACTACTTTTTTAATATAGAAAGCGTATTTAGACTATTATTGTGAATGTAACACAATATCACATAGTGTTGAATCGAAGTACACTTTCGCACTCTAAATAGTGGTGGCCACGTGTAATTGAGAACATCCTGATCATTTCACCATTACTCAATGTGAAGAGCATTTGTGTTCATCGTTGCGTATAAAATCATTACTACGTTGCGGTGTGTTGGTTATGGCCGGCTACATTATAAATTTAACGAAATGTACCATTATTATACATAACAACGTAAGTTTAATATTATACAGTGACATTTCATAGCCAAATCCCTAGATCACCTAGGAAATAGATTAGCACGTTTTTGTTGTTTACGCTTTATAAAAATTCAATATTTTTACGTATATCCTCAATGGAAAACTAAAAGAACATCATTCGATGTCACACATACTTTTAAAATTTAAAATTACGAATGAAAATTATGAACATTTCAAGTACAAAGTGAAATTAAAATAAGCTCTTTAAATATAAGGGCTAAAAGATGAAAAAGGATTTTTTCTGTGGGCGCATGCTAGAGGCTATCGCAAGCGAACAGTGAATACGTTTCTAATAAAAAGACTGCCATGAGACTGCAATTAGTACCTACGAGGAACAAATAAGACGCAAAGCCTTTGTAAAGTGTAACTGAAGTATGTTGTGTGTTTTAATTAAGAAATCAATACGAGGCGGAAGCAATTTAAACGCAAGGAATTGCCGATTGGTTTTCAATTACGTTTAGTTTCCTATTACAAGGTATGTATTTTCAAAGTGACTAGCAATGGTTTGCTCCAGTTTACGAGATGCCGTAGCTTGCTGAAGTGTGACTAATTTTTTAATTTATTTACTTTGTAAAAAAAGCAATTAATAGCATTAAGCAATAATAGCACACAAGCTATTGCTAAATAAAGATTACAAGGTCAATTAATTATACCACTGGGCTTCTAAAGCCAGAGTCAGATAGTCACACTTTAGAATAAGAAACACACATAGAGATCTTCAAAAATAGTGAAACAAAAGAGGTACAGAATCTCTTTAGTGATTGACCTTGGTGGTCAAATGTGACAACTAGCTTACTAACCTTTTAGGCAAGCATCCGATGTAAGGGCGTATTGTATCCCGCAGGAGCCGAGCAGGAAGCCGACTTGTTGCAGGCCGGCGTCGCGACGTGTAAGCGGCACTTCAATGGGCACGGGCACCACGCCCGCTTGCAGGCACCCATAGAAAGCACACATGAAGTTTATCGGGTCGTTGTTCGGATAAACTAATGCGACACGATCACCCAGCTTGATGGAATTATCTCCAGTCATGGGTCCACCACTCGTGCTCTTTGATGTGAAAGTCTTATTCAGCAAAGCGTAGGCAATCTTAAAGGAACGGCTGAGCAGTTTTCCTGTTTGGGAAGAATATTTTTCATTTTTTATCAAAATAGATTGATTATCTTACAGAGAAGAATCACGAAAAAAAATATTTGTTAGTAATGAACTAAAGGAGTATTAACTCATATTACGTACCGTATGTAAGGGAATTACTGAGTTTCCCATTTGGATCCAAAACGGTCGCAACGTTCGCTTTGAATGAGGCGGTTCCATATCTTTGCAGAGCAGCTTCCAGGTTCCTCGGGAGGCCAGCGGGCACCACAAGCTGTTCTCCCACTGCCGGCGTCATTGTTCCGCCCTCCGGTTTTGGTGCGTTCGGGTCTTTGGGGTTAGCGGCGATTTCTAATTCTATGTCATCATCTTCGTAGAATTCGGGTAGAGGACGACGTTTCGGACGCTTCAATGTATTTAGTAGCTGCTGAATCTTTGCTGACACCTGTGAAATATTATCTAATTTATTTTAATTTGTATTTTTTTCTATTTTACTCAATAATAAAGTCTTAGGACGATTTTAAATTATTAACTTTAGAGTAATGAAATAAATTTTACCTTCCATCGGCCGGTTCCGGTGCCCGTATCCTCTGGCTGTGTATAACACTGCACTCGATCCGCGACGAGAGCTCCGCCCCTCCGAGCGCCGGAAGTGGTGTGTGTAACATCCGGTTGTACATCTGAATACGTTGCACATTTTGAACAAAAGAACAACTTTGTAGAACAAAATCCCATCTTCATACCACTTGCTATTAGTGTTATCATTTTTACTTATTTATTAGAATAAGTTATAATTCCACCAATGGTCATTCTACATATTTTTCTCCATAAATTATTTGTATTTGTAGTCGAGGACATCTACTAGGATGAGAGGATTGTTATAGCTAAAGACAGGTTAACTTGTATATCTTATGGTGACAGAACAATAATCGAACTTACGTATGTTGTGGTGAGAATAATTTAATTTTTTGACCATACTTACATGCTGGCAGATGAGCACTGATTTCGGACAAGTCGATCTCTGTCCGTTCTTTTGGAGCATGTTTCTTGTCGCGCAGGTGGTGTGGTTGCGGTAGGGGATGCGGCAGGGCGCGAGGGTGAGGTGCGGCGGGGCGGCGCGCAGGGGGCGAGCCCATCTCCGGTGGTGGAGGCAGCTCACTGTCGCCCGCGCACGAGTCCTCGTCGGAACTAGATGCTATAAACAAAACTTGTATTGTGATGTCGAGGAGAACAATGATTTCACAAAATCGATCGCCGAATCATGGAAGTTCCTAAGTGTGCAAAGATTGTATTATATCAATATTGCCAACTTCATCACTATTCACAATCCGGAAAAAAAGACATAATATGGAGAAACCTTCAAACGTAATTAATATTTTAATTCGTACAAGAAAAGTTACCTTCTGGTCTATCGGACAATGACACTTCAATATGACTTTATTACATTCTTTTTACATTTTATGTTTGCACTTACAGAGATCATGACGCTCTCGGTCTGGGCTCTTGGCCATCATCGAGGTTCTTTTGGAAGGCATTGGCAAAGAGGGTTTGGGCCGATTCTGCATCTCGGCAAGAGCTTGTTGTACCGCTTCCTGTCTTACTTCTGTAAAAGGAGATCGCTTTTATTAGCACACAAACAATCTTGGCCTGCAATCTAGATTTATACGTTAAAGATTTGCATTATCTATTCGTACTAAAGCTCATGCTCAAAGGTTTACTATAGACAAATAGATAATTTCGATTTGAAGATTTAGAATCTAAATCTCTGTACATATTTTTTTATTTACAGTCATTAAATCGATATACTAGATTCTTAACAAATCAGAGTTTTTTGTTTAAGTAAATAAAAAAATCTTTGTCGCATAAATCTAAGATATGCAGACTAAAAAGTCGTCTACTGCTGAAGAAAATGCTTTAGACAACAATGACTACAGATTAACAACTTACATTCAATTAATCAATTAAAATAAGCATAAAGTAAATGAGTCTATATAAATTGGCATGCATTTAAAAAACCATTACAATAAAATTAGTAACAAAATTACAAGCAAACTAGAATTTCAATGGTGCAGTAAAATAAAGCGCATTCTGTGATAAAAATTGAACACTGCATTATATAAAACTAGTAGTGCCTTGTGATTAGTTCATCGTAGAATTTGACACAATTATTTTTTTTATAATTCCATCTAACAACAAACCAATTCCAATTACTGTTAATCTTACTAATATTATAAATGCGAACGTTTAGTTGGATGGATCGATGGATAGATTGATGTTTGTTTGAAGGTATCTCTGGAATGGCTGAACGGATCTTGACGAAATTTGGCACATTTGTTTGGCACAGGAGTGGACAATTAAGTTTTTTTTTAATAAGGCGCAGGTGAAAGTGAGTTTGAAATAATGTAAAAAAGTATAGATAATCTAATTCAGCTTCCGACACTACGATGACGAATTTCTTACTAAAAGTTTGATTGTTTCTCACACATCTCTTTAATTTCATCATAAATCGTTTAACCTTTGCAACTTCTATTAAAGAAAATAGCTCTTCAAGGCAAAATTTATACCTATAAAATATTTTTTTAAAAATGGAGTACTATTATACTTCAACGGTCTTAGCTTGAAAATTTACCAATTCTTTTCGTATTACTAATATTAAATTAGGGAATACGAGAGTAAGGGTAATATTTTAAACCTCTAAAAGTGATGAATTCGTGCTATCCATTCTTCATAATGTCAATTATTTAAAGATTTTAATGGTAACGATCTATTAAATGAGGTTTTCTGTACGGACAGGAACTTCTTTAAATATATTTTTACTACAACGATTCAATTACTAATTTATTTGTGTAGTTAATGACGAAATAAGTTGGATCATTAACTATAAAGTACTTTGGTTGTCGATATCTAGTAAATAAATAAAATCAATCGCGTATTTATTATCTGCTAGCTGTCGCCCTCGATTCAATCTACGCGGCATTAAAAAAACGTAATAAGTAGCTTATGTGTTCTTCCAAATGATGATGATGATGTTCTACATCTGTGCCAAATTTCATCAAAATCCGTTCTGCCGTTTCATCGTCCGAAAGAGGGAAGATTCCTAAAGAGAATCGACAAATTAATTAATTGTAAACGTGGAAAAAAATTCGTTGACATCTACAAAAAAGTATTTTTTTTTTATTTCATCGACTTTTTTCGACTTTCGGATTAAATTTTGAATCTTGTCACCAAGTTAACATCATGACTACATAAATAAATTCACAGAATTGAACACAAAAAACAGTTCTCAATATTGAACTGGACCATATCCGCTCAGATATTATAATTTAATCACCACGCGTTCACTTATCATAAAAAAATGTTGCATTATTCAAAAATACATTTTGAATGCTGAATATATGAATCACAATCATACATCTTACAGCCGATTATTTTTGATGCCAACATTTATGTTTATCTATTACTATGATGAACTAAGTTTTGCAAAAAAATGACAAAAGTTGCAGTCCATACTTTTAATAATAAAAATATCAAACGTCACAGTGCAAGCAAAAAGTTTAACAGTAGAAACAGTTTTATTGTATATTTTTAAAATTTTCAAAGGCACAAACCTTCTTTGGACTTGCTGAGAATACACTATTAAAACTTCATCATAATCTGTCTAGTGTAGTAGTGGTTTGGGAACACATAGAGGACGGACAATCAATTTATTTGTTCAGAAGATTAGTAGATAAAATATTTGCACATGAACAAATAAGCCACAATATCTGTAATACTTTATATCACGAGTGCTACACTTGAACATAGCACTCCAATTTATTTATTGTTTATCAGAGAATTCTTTTGTTCCGGAGGAACTGTTAAGTTGGTATTTCTGAATGTCGTTTCACTGTGTTCAAGGAACAGGTTTTGCACGTGTATAATTCAATATCTTTAGCTGACTGTAATAAAATGACGTTTATTCCTAAACGTTACTAAAGACCGGTTTTGTTCAATAGGACAAAATAATAGCATTTATAAGAAAGTGTGCTGTGGAGATATCCAATTTCATTATTCTTTTTTATAAAGGACATATAAGGCAAACTATTAATATACTTTACTTAAATAGTATTTTTTTATTTTATTTTATGTGTAAGTTTTTGTTGTAAATGAAGTTTTAAAGACGATAGCATAAAAGGAATGATTCCAATTGTTAACAATTTTTTGCTCATTAATAAAAGTATCATTGGAACTTGTTATATACTTACACAATTAAAGTAGTTTCTATTTATTAATGTTTTTATTGCAATATGAAATAATGGTTTTATTCATGAGTTCCATTAAATAATTTGTGATGACATATACGATTATATTCTCAATGGAGGGACATTGCGTGCTTAAAGCGTTTAATTTCTCTTGGACTTTCACGACATGTGGCAACCATTTGTTGAATGAAATTATTATTACAGCATTTCTAATTCAATATTAAAAGTTTTCAACATCGATATGATCTTCTCCATCCTTAAAGACTACATATAACTTTATTTAATGAGTAATCGTAGTCATATTATAATTCTTACGTGGAATTCTTTCGTTCCTTTGCTCTCGCATCATTATGTATTGATATAAAGTAACGACCGTCATTAAGGTAAAGTTGTTCTGGAAAATATTATTTTAAAAATCTATTTTTTCGACTGCGAAAACCCACCCTTTTTGATTTGAGTGTGCAGTACCTACTACTCATCCAACGTAAGTTAGTTACACAAACGAACATTTGATTTCTCGTTTTATAAATAGTACAGTGGCACTGATTAATTTTATCTACCTTTATTAAAGTAAAATTATTATAATCGTATGCCATTTTATTTATGTAAATACTAAACCAATGTCCTCTGAATTTTCTAATTGTATGAAGTTATCGCTGACCTTATTTATCAAATGATTTTTGATATCGACAATGAAGTTATTGAATAATGGCTATGAAAATGAGAAATTATTTTCAATAACATTTAATTATATTTAAATTGATATCTTCTGGAATATAAAACATTTGTAATAGAGGTCATATCAAACAATAGAGACCATAATTAATTTGGACGTTTACATACATTTCTTATTGTTTCATTAATTTAGAATCATCTAGATTAAAATTGTGTCTATACATTTTTCAATTAAAATGAAAATTACATAAAATTGCAAAGCAATTTCGGTTCAATAATCTTGGCTTAAAATACTTCGTAAATTGGGAAACTTTTAAATGCTTCACTAAGACAGGCATACACTGCGATCGCTTTTCTCCATGCGCAGTGGGCCCACCTGGACCCCACCTAGGAACTTTGCTTACAATGATGATACAACGTGCGCTGGAAACTAGCCACCATAAACTTTATTACAGTGTAACGATGAGGGAGCGAGAAAATATAATTGAAAATGGCGGAGAGTCTGTGTTCAACTTAGGTTGCACTAGAGGCCGCGTATGAGCCACTTCCCAGTGGTTGAATCACCGGCTTACTAGTTCAAAATCTCGCTTTTGTATAAAACATGTTATACACAAAACTAACATTTATGTTGCGTATCAATACATACATAGTATAAAACAAAGTCGCTTTCGCTGTATGTCCGTATGTATGCTTAGATCTTTAAAACTACGC
>JAOPJD010000025.1:6256006-6281901 GCA_026167825.1 Papilio polyxenes | reverse complement strand
ATTATAATCGGTTAAGTGGTTTAGGAGTCCATTGAGGACAAACATTGTGACACGAGATTTATATATATTAAGATATGCGACTGTCAGATACTGACATTCTGTCGTTAACTGTGACGTCTGTACCGTTCACTGTTTCACTTCAATGTGTGGATTATTCGTGTATATACATATAAGCGTTGCATTAATTATAGTCCTTTGATACAAAAGCAAACGGTTTTATTGAATGTCCCGAGCTGCCTATTGATATAACGCTTAACGGACAGCTTTGTATATGTAGCAATTGCAGTTGAATGCACAAAGTTGTAGATGTCATCTCCAAAATAACATTTGGATGATACACAAATGTTTCAGAATTTAGATATATCAGAGTTTAGAGATGTGTTTAGAAAAGGGTAGAGAGATGGTGATGTAGCATAGTAAGTTGTAGATAATACGTCAATTAACTAATAGAATTAGCCCTTATTCGTTCAAATAGAAAAAAATATCTCCATTTACTAGTTCATACGGCAGCACTTTTAGAACACACTTTGTTTCATCGCGCAGTGTTAACTTTTGAGCGCTGGGCGAACGGAATAGTGATTTTAAAGCGTTCGTCGCTCGATAGCTGACAACGCTGAGTGTTATTTAACGCGGCGTTTAAAAAGCGCCCAAACGAATGATGGCTGAGGCGTAAGCTTAATAAAATAATACGTCACCACAATGCTAAGTTACATCAAACTTAATTGTTCGATGTTGTTATTTATATAAGAAAGTTGTTAACGCGATCACGTTATACAGGCACATTCAAACGTGTCATTAAACACAACTTATTTGCATAATTGAATTAATGTTGTGCCTTCCTGATAAAGCGATCCTATCACTTTGTTAAGATATGAAGATTAATTAAGCAATATACAATTTTAGAATATTATTTTTGTATTATGCGCTGTAAAAATTCTGTCTAAATAAAATCTTACATTTTACTAATATTATCAATGCAAAATTTTAGATGGATGAATGGATGTTTGTTAGAAAGTATCTCCAGAACGACTCTTGATGAAATTTGGCACAGATGAAGAACATAATCTAAAAGAACACATAGGCTACTTATTATGCATTCCGCGCGGACGGAGTCGCGAGCGAAAGTTAGTCATAACATAAAAGTTAAAACAATAATTACTTGATTTAATCATTTCAGTAGTATTTTGTTTTGTTTTAATTATAATTATGCAAGATTAATGCGGTTAATTATGAAATTAACTGGATTAATTTTGAAGGCTTAAAAGGAAGGTCAACTTAAATTATCCGTATCCTGAAATACAAATTGTAGTATTAAATCCTATAAATTCGTTATATACGACATTTAGTTGTATAAAAGGTGAATAAGTAGCTACGAACATTGTTTGTAAATAGTGAAAGAATTTACGAAGGCTTAGAGCAGACTGCAGCAGCAGTCTCATATTTCATGTCTCTAGTAGAAAGCTGCGCAGACGAATAATATATAAATACCTAAAGATACCTCCACGAAATCCTATGATAGAAGTTATAAAAGCGGAACACTTTTCCTCAATTCATATTTCAATGCATTTCTATATGTTATATATTCGTGGATGTTTATTTCCTACCTATTTCGGAGAATGAATAAGAACTTAGCAACATCGAATATGCTTTATCAAATTATAGCTCTTATGGAGACAATTTACTGTATGATATTTGTGTCCACATAAGTGGGAAGCTAATTTAATTCTTAGACTGGGTCATGGACCACTTTAAATTTTGAATTTATATTTTATTTCATAAGTGGAATCTGAGTCGTGAATTCGTTTTGCAATTTATATCATTTATATATACAATGGTAGTGATTAATATATAGGTAGATGTTACAAAAGATAAATAAGATATAAACGCTGTAAGCTACAAGATTTACCCAAAAAGTTCTTATATCGAATGGATTGGTGACGTGACACATACTTTAACTGACGAACGAGCAAGGGTATCGTGAAATGTCAATAAAAAATGGAAAGTTACACAGACTTATGTATTCAGAGGAGCCTACTATAGTAATTTATTAATGAACAACGATTGATAAATACAAAACCCTTCTAATACCGTACTTGCACCAAAGACAAAAAGATAAACTCACGTGTTGTGCCATAAACACGAATGATGGCTACAGAGGGCATAGAGAGTAGAGAGCGATAGGTTCTTTATAATGGTATGACTCACCCGAGTGGTAACGACTCTCGTTCCGTGTGAGTCGCCTGTTGGTCCTTCCCGGCGGCGAGCGGAGCGCCGCGGCCGACCTCACTGCGACGCGATAAAGAAACCACACATGTGACCACACGCACACACGCTCACATGTACACCGACGACACCCAAAATATTGCTTATTTTCAGAACCGAACGTTTTTCGCGCCGGATTGTAAAAAGCATAGTCGAATAAATACAGTATTAAAAGCGATTTATTTATAAAGGGTTAGTATTCGCGAATAACAGATCGGTTCCAAGTTGTTTACAAGTTTAATCATCATATAATATCAAAAAATGTTCAATATATAACTTCCTAGTAATACATAATTACAAATCGTTTTAAAATATTATTCATATCAACAGGGCTACAATAGAATGACGTTTAAACTTGTCAATAGTTAACTATCTCGAAATAACAAACGGCGGAGTAGAAACAATGCAAGTTTATCTTTGTTTGCTTTTGTTCTCACATTAAGTTGTTAAGATGGCGGCATGACACACCCGCAACCACATTTTACCGACAGGCTCTCGGTGAACATGGCCTTTGTTGTAATTGTCGCGACAGGAACTTATCCCGCACCGACGACGCCCGTCTCATTAGTCACATAGCTATCGAACGAAACCTAAGTATAAACATGGAAGCCTTCTCGCGAGGGACATGGTTCTACATTGTCAGCTGCACAAACTGATATGCAAGTCAATGCATGAAAAATTATATTTTAAAATTGATATAGTCAGTTATAAAACCATGTTGTGAGGTATATAATTGTAGATACCTTCTTATATCATAAAACAAAATGGTAATACCATAGATTAAAAAGATGTAAAATGTTAACTAATCTTAATAAATATGAAACTTCTCTGTATTATTAGAAATATTATATCATTCGAGTCTATTACTGTCCTAAATCCGATTATTTATAGTGAAAATTAAAGATAATTGTAACTTCTAAAGACCAAACCACACTTATTTAAAAGTGTAAAAAAATGTTAATTTACTTTTTTTTATTATTTATTCTAAATGTTCTAACGAAACAACAGTGTTATAATTCCTGTTGCTATTGGAGCATCTCGGAGTCACTAGCTCCAAATATGTACAATTATTAACATACATCATTTAATACAATTGCGCCGTATAAAACACAATTTCATTTTAAATTTAAAAATTTAAAAAATTACCTTAACAAAAATAAAATTATTCTTTGTTAAGTAGGAATTACAGTATTTTAATATTTCACCAAAAGCGGTAGTATACATTAGTCGCGTATTAAAAAATAATCCTGGCCACTAATAAAATAATATAACTTTGAAAAGGATTAACCAAAAAACCATTAAACATTTACATTAAAGATATATAACACTGAAAAAAATAAGATAGGTTAAAATAATTTCTGGCATAAATTGACAACGAAAATAAAAAAATAAACCTGGCCAGTAAGAAAATTAAACGAAAAAGATTCTTGACTGAATAAAAAAAAATAGTTTTTTTTCACAGACATCGTTTGACATTTCTTCGAAAGAAAGCCGCGTATTGATAAAAATTATAATTCGTAAATAAACTTTTCGTAATAATTATTTTTAACGGCCATGGATTTAAGTGAAGTTAACATAGAGGTCGATGTGGTTCGTCTAGATTCAGACATTATAAATGAACATCTTCAAACTTCAACCGCTGTGCTTCACGACATTTTAAAAGGTGAAAATGAAGAAACTACTGATAGTGGCGGTGAGCCCTGTCCTCAATGTGGTAAATATTATAAAAACGCTAATACATTGAAAATGCATTACGGCCTTAAACATCCTGATATCCCTGTGGAATTTGAGTGTATTTCGTGCAATAAGAAGTATTCATCGCTGTTAAGTCTACAAAAGCATATGCGATATATGCATCGATACCAGCACCGTTGCAAAGCCTGTTATAGAACATTTCCTTCAATTGAAATGCTGCAGCAACATGGCACGTGCTGCAGGAACGCTGAGGTGCCATGCGACTTTTGCGGGAAGATTTTTAACTCGCGTTTAGCCCTTAAAAACCATATCAAGTACAAACACTCGGAACAAAGTAATGGTTATTGTAATATATGCAGAAGAACATTTACGAGTGCGCGCGCGTTGGCAAATCACACGGCTGCAATTCATCCTCCTGGTGCGACAACATGCGGCTGGTGCGAGCGGGTGTTCAACTCCGTGCCGGCTCTACAAAGTCACGTGCTACACAAGCATTCTGTAGACGGTGTTCGCTGCACTAAATGTCCCAAATTGTTTAAGACGCGAGCGAGCCTAGTCAGACATTTAAAAAAAGTACACGATGTCGACGAGCCTTTCGACCAAGTCACTCAAATAATACCCTCTACTAATTAATAAAAACGTGTTTTTTTTTTCTTATAATGATTTTATTAATAATCTCTATTTGAAAATATCTATTTAAAAATAAATATATGATATCTAGTAAATGTTGTATTAATTATTCCATGATACTATACTAGGATTGAGTGTCAAAATCTGAATACTCTTAGAGCAATTAGCCTTAAGTTTATGTTCATATCAAAATTTCATTAGCTGTTAGTTGTCCGATAAATAAATAAATGCCAGCAATATTTTTTTAATAAATATTGTGAGTCGGTAAGAGATAAAGTGAGCTGATCGCATAGAGAAAGGAAAAGGCGAAATGAGATGGACACATAGGGATAAAGACAAAGAAATGGACATAGTAAGTATCTAACTAGGTGATATCATAAAATATTACATTGCCAAATTGTTTAACTAACGGGTATTAATCGTAATCGTGGCTTTCTGAGACCACAATCCCCGTTTAAAACATATTATTTCTGTTTTATATTGTTACGTCTGTTTTGACAGGGATGACGATATGTTTTATACATAGATTTTGGTATCTGAAACCAACGGTGAAACACGTCAATTGCTAATCGTGCCCATGGGCCTAACATGAATATTTGTGACAAGAGCTATCGTCGACAAAATTTAGTATTTAAATTTGTGCGGCGCTCCTTTTGGGTGTAAAGTACATCAGAAACCTCATACTAATTTTAACATAATTGACTATGGCGATACGAAGGCGCTTGTCGCAAATATTGTTGATGTGCCCACTGTATTTAATTGCCAGTGTTTGTTACATAGTTGTTAAACAAAATAATTCTCATCAACTCGTGTGAACAATTTGCTGTACAGTTTCGCATATTTCGGAAATTAAAAACGGTATACGGAAAACGTACAGCTCCACTTTCTGTGAAGCGAGTATTAATTTAAATTCCATATGTTAAGGAATGTTCAGATTCATAAAGCTTCTGAAAATAATCTCACTTTTTGAGTTTAAAACTTTGAGAGTATCTAAAAATAGTGAATGAGTCTAGACACGAAATCTGTACAGTAGAAGTAGCATCTAAATAATATACTAAGAATTCGCGAGTCTGCAGCAAGCAATTGTCTGGGATAAGTTACGGCTCCGTTCATTCACTCCGCAGACGTACAATATTTATAGGATTCGATAAAAATATACGAAATTGAGCATCGAGTTATAAATATGTTAATTATGCTTAACTTTTTTGCCTCTATCAATCGGCGCGGCTTTGAAAAATATTTTGTCTCGCTATTTATAAATCCTAAATTAGTGAAAGAATTAATTGTGTTAATATATGACATTTCTATTAATGATAACGCGAGGGGGTAGAGATATTAATAATATTCACAAACACATTAGAAGTGGGTCACATCCTCGTTCGGACCACATAAACATTTGGCATTGAATCAACCGAGTAGTAAAATATAATAGAAAATAACATCAAATAAATATTTTTCATGTCATGTGTTGTCGTGTTTGCATGAAAAGTATTAATTTGATATTGGGATATTAACATAAGCTGCGATAACGAAGCTATGTCCATTTTCTGTTTGAAAATGAAATCTGTAATTAAACTGTCGAATGAATGGACGTCGAGCTCAAAATTGGAATGGGTTTCGGCCGATAATTTGCCAGGCGTGCAAGGTATCTGAAAGTTAAGGTTAATCAAACGGCATCGCCCTGCGGCGGGCGGTGCAGTTGCCCGGGCAGCCGGGCGGGGTTAGGGAGGGAGGGCAGACGGCGGGTGTCTGGCGAGGAGGGCGAGGAGAGGGCGACGGGTGCCCGGCGACAGCGACACTAGGCAACTCGACTCCCAATCGCATCACCCGGTACAATGATCGTGCTATTCAATTTGTTCCCCGCTTCCCGTCATCGCTTAGATTAATATCACTAGTTCCAGATCTCTACATCAAACTATTTACGAAACCTGATTTGTCTCAGCGACTCGCAATTAGAACCGAAATTACGCGGTGATAGAAAATGTTAGAATAAGCTTATAAAATGAGTACAAATTTTATAGAAATAAAAACAATGGTTCAATGTAATTTTTGTAACCATTCATTTTCAAGAATCAGTCGTAACTTCTACTGTTCAAATACTTGTAGAAAAGCAAATTCTCAATTTTTATCTTTCATCAAGAAAGCAATTATTTATTTATTTATTTATCTTAAAAAACACGTAGCAATGACAAAGTTTTCTATCCTGTCATAATTTTTAAAAGTTAATTTATTGATTATTAATTTGGGATATTATACATATGACGTTGACGATGGCGTTAGAAATACAATAAAATGGAATAAATTGTTTTTAATACAAAATAAGATTTTAACGATAGATATCAGATTTAGAAATAAATTTAAATTACTGTGACAAAAGTCCCAAATCTAAAGAGGAATAGTTTCTTAGTATAGTAAGGCACAAAAATGTAATCATTGTGGAATAGTACAGTGATTATCTACAACTTTCTTCTCCCTACAGCTCCCCAAATACGTAAGCTTGCAATAGATTTGAAACTACTTTTATTTTGCGTCTATTGACCAAACAATAGTAATACCGAGTACATTATTGCAGATTTAAATTTATTCGCTCCATCGTTGCCTCGTATACGGCGTCAAGGTTCAATCTACGTACATATTTCGTAACTACGTAAACATCACGTTTGTCAATATCAGTTGCAATGCAAGCGATGAACTTTTTAGATGGCTAGTATTTAATTTAAAAAATACTAATTACGTTAACACTCTAGGAAAGAAAAGGAATAGAAAGACACATAACACTTCAAAGTCTGTTAATCCGTTTGGACTACAGGCAGCCACAACGGAACAGACGTCTAAAAAACCACATATTTATTGCTAACATACAGAAAAACCTTAACCTCCAGTTTACCCGTCAACCAGGCAATAAAGATCGTATTTACACCTTCATGTTTCAGTAAAAATTCTCAAATACGTAATGAGTCATTTAAATTGTGGTTACTCATCTGGAATAAAAACAAATTAATATGTCACTGAGCAATTCAGAACAATGAACTTCAAGTAGACGGATAATGTTTCACTGAACATCGTTATTAGACATTGTGTATGTTTATTGTATGAATATTTAAATAACAACGGAGAAGTGATGTCGTTAGAGGATAATTTATTCAATGAAATAATTATGAATCCGTGAATTTACCTTGATGAAAATACATAAATTTCTTTGAAGACAGTAGAGATTAAACCAATAATAGAAGCATTCAAAAGTATTTCTAGCAGAATATTTTTAACAAGTTTAGTTAACCATTTTGTAGTTAGCCCATTAGCCAATAGCCGTGGCTAAAAATTTACTTCAGTTTTTCACAATTATTTTCGAATTTTTGTATAAACTTTTTAAAAACTTCCACATTTTTCATCTTTCTGATATTTAATTCTAATGATTTTAGAAAAGTATTGCACATTTTTACAAAAAAAAATGGGTTCAATAGATGTATTAAAAAATGAATACCTCCGAACGATCACGTACAGGTTATCCCATATAATCGCTCTCAACCGTGGTCCAATTGGGTTACATTCACCAAGGGAGATCTGCAACCACGAGCATTGGCCTATTTAATATCGAGCCGTTATTCTTAACAATTAACCTATTTGCATATAAGTCAGAGTAATATTGCATTTTCATCCATTCTTATGATAATTTATTTTTACGTTATCTTTATTACGCCGATTTTTATGTTCGTAAAAGTATTTTTATGTCACAATGTTCCCTTACCACGGCAAATTCTGAGTAACTCCTGACATACTTCCGTAAGACTCCACGTCAGCATTATTTTATTAATGACCCGCTTATACTGACAAATCAATTTCTTGTCACCATTCACGTCAATAGGTACTATTATAAATGTATCTTACATTGACATTAATAATATTATTCTTTCATGCCTATAGCTGGTTGATTCATATAATTAACTTGCGTCAAATTATTGTCGATATTTTATGCTCGATTTACAAACATAAACATAATTAAAGGAACCGCTTGCAAATGAATATATCTAATTTCATCACAATTACTTGGAGCGTCGCATCGCTGGTCAAAACATCCATAAAAACGTATTACTTTCTCAGTTTCTTTCATCATCAGCTCATTATACGTCCCCACTGAGGGGCTCGGAGCCTACCCCAAGTTAGGGATGACTAGGCCATAGTCAACCTCGCTGGCCAAGTGCGGGTTGGTTGACTTCACACATATCATTAGAAGAAGAAGAAGAAGAAGAAAATAATTCTGAGAAGAAGTTTCGTTAAGAACAGAAAATATTTACCCTAAAGTTGTATTGGTTTTTTGTTATAATTCAAATTGAATGATAATGTGAAATTAAAACTAATATAACGGAAGCATAGGGTGAGGGCAGCTAGTTACCTGCGAACGGCCGTGGCGGATGACACTCATCGTATTACAAAACCCCTTATCCAGCAACAACAGTGAAAAAAGCTGTCGGCCACAGACCATAAAACCCTTTTATATACAATCAATGTTTAACCACTTTTTGATTGAATTTTGAAGTGGATCTTTGTTGTGATTGTAATAAATTGTAATTTTGTTATTGTTCAACATGTTTTTATATAATTTATTAAAAATAAATGATTTAAAAAGTAACTATTATGAGTGCGGCACTACCTGTAATAAATGATAACAAAACAGAAGCTTTCGTATAAATATAAATACTAAGAAACGCGCAGAAATACGTTAAATTTTAAGCACTTATCGATCCAACTTGTATGAGCCAATAATAGCAAAGGCGTATCTAGCTATCGTACTTGGAAATTCGGCGCAGACTTAGAGATTTCAGTGAATTTAATCTTTACCTTAAACATTTAAATTATACTTGTTACGTCTTAAAATATAAAAATTTGAATATGTAAACATTTTATACGACGAAATTAAACATACATTAAAAAAAATTAGTTTTAATCTCATGGTCTAGATTTAGATGAAATCTCATTAACTAGATAAATAACACATTAAAGAAAGGCAGTAAAGCTACTTAAGAAAGGCTGGAAATAATTTAAAATATCTTACAATCCCTTATAAAACATATTTGTTGTGAAAAGAACGGTGAGCTTCAATTTAATTTTATTGATTTTGTTGATTACTTTCTGTGAAACACTAAAAAAAATTTGTGAGTGGGAGCAATAAAGCGAACAAACCCACGCTGTGTACTCTAACGCCCCCGCGCACCCTTAGTGCTTCGGTAATGGATTTCTACTGGAAAACTGGCTAATTAATTGGCAAGAGCACTTTGCAACAAATATTGACAATGACTATAAATAACCATTTTAAAACTTTCTCTCGGTCCTTTTTATAAAACTACTTACAGTAAAAATTTCATATGAAAATAATTGATAAAACTATTATTTTATTATGAAGCCATTTTTACTAATTTCTTATTTTCTTAATTTAAGAGTCAATAATCAATGGGACCTTAGCAACTACATAAAACATACACAATAACATATAACATTTAGATAAAAATTATATAACATTGCTAAATAAATTTTAGCTTATATAAAATTAAAGTAGAGAAACGTAGAGTACGTGAACGGTTGGCGTTGCGTATAGAGAAAACATAAGTAAAATTTTCTTTGAATATTACATTGCGAAAGTTTTTAAAATTGAAAATTATCCCTTACGGAGAAGAGAAAAATAAAAAAAAAAACATTTGTATATAGTGTAACTTAATGGATAAAACGGAAATCATTAGTAGATGTGGATGAAATAAAGCGTCGTTTGCTACGACGTAGTAATCAACTGCGCCCAGTGCGTCCAATTAGTATACACTTTTATTATTATTTATTTTGTCGTAATTAATACTTATTCTTAATTTGCTTCATTTATTCGAATAAGTTGCTTATTTGTATAAAATACATAACTATAAAAAAGGTGGAAAAGTTAATGAATAGAAAAAAGAAATTGTATATAAATACTTTATTGCTAAATATCTATCTAATCTGATCTCTTTACATTGCAACAAATATAATGATTTTAATGATTTTGCCTATAAGACTGGTCTTTATTGATTGGGTTTGTGGTTTTGCGGCCGATCAAATACCAATATCAAGAGAATATAAATTTACGATTCAGAGATGACAGACCCGAATTAAATTCAACATTCTCAAACCCTCGTAATTTATACTCATCAAGTAAATACAAAGTTGTTAAAATTTCACGTAAATTAAACATTTAGTCTTATTTCCCTGTACTAATGTGTTCCATTTTAAACCTTCTCACGTTGTAATAATAATGTAATGTTCTTATTTTAATCTTTTACAATTCCTAAGACATGGAAAAAGAAACTTAACCTTGTTAAAAATGGTAATAAAAATCTGTTTTGTATTTTGAAAGTACACATAACACTTAAGAAGGATCTTAGAAAATGAAAGGAAAGCACGTTCGGTATTGTATTCTAAAGACAAAGGTAGAAATGTAAGTGACAGATGAATCAGGTGGTGTCAGAAATTCTCCGCATAATATTTTAAACAATCCTTTGCTAAGCAAGACTGCGTCTCAACGCGAGATTCTATTTAAATGAGGAACCAACGTCGCTGATAATATCGTTATGACTTGCGACGCGTTTCCACCAGTTTGAGGTAACAATTAAAACTATAAAAAAATTTGACCTTCAATATACTTTTACAATGGGTATGACATATTAAAGAAAGGATTTATATAGACACTCGGTGCCCTAGTCAACGAGCATGTATGTGAAATTCAATTTAGACTAAATAAAAGCCAGCAATAACATACCCTTTTGCGTGAATTACGTTGTTTATTGACAATTTCTGGAATTAAATAAAATTATTTTGAAAAAGAATTACTTATTTAATTCCATCGAATATAACTTTATTTTAACCCGTTTTAATAAGCACATGTAAAGAAGTAAAGGGTGGCAGGTATGAGGGGGTTCAATTAGAACGTTTGGAATAAAGCCAACGGTGTGTCAGAGCCGCGGCGTGTGGTTTGACTTTCGACTCTTTTTGAAGATCTCTTGAACTGTTCCGGTAGTATGGAAGGCGGTTGTAAGCCCGGGCTGGAGAGTTCAGCCAGCAGGCTTGCTTGTTTTGCCCGATTACATATTGGACAACTGCCCATTTTTAATAACGTAAATTTTCATAAGGTTTTTATTACGACAGTAGTTGGTATGTACATGCTATATTATTTATTATACTGTAGTTGAGAAAAAGGTTATTACAACATGTACGTTTTTAATTAAACATTTGAATAAAGTTCAAAATTCTGATCTTGATACTGCACGCAACCTGAATATTTTGCACAAGAAATAAAACAAATCTATTTGAATTTAAATGTTAATAAATATATTATGTAACAGTATTACTGTTTTAATATCTTGTAAATACACACATGTAATGTCTATCTCAGTAATTATATCAAACAACTTTTAACTTTCGCGAATTGTAAGTAAAATTTGTTTAGAAAGGAATATACAACTTTTAAAAATGAATTACAGGTTAAAATGTAAATAATATCTAACATAAAATGGGAAAGACTCTGGAAATTAACCTCTGCTTTTTATTTATTACAGACTGCTCGATCTTACCTATTCTTACAGACCTGAATATAATCTGTTACATATTGATTTGATATTTAAAGAGATAAATAAAACCGAACAATATATCGAGTATCAACAGATACAGTGAAATGATGTAAGTAACTAGCCCGAAGATGTATGTCCTCTTCAACACAGCCATTAAACGTATAAACAAAACTCATGTTTACGTAACACAACTTACTGACACGGGTTCTAAAAGCGCTTGCGAAATATGCGCTTCGTCTCATTGAGTTGGCAAAGCATTTACGCTTCACCATCAAATGGATATTGGAACTTATCCATACATAAATGCTACATTGATATATATACATGTATTTCATATCAGTTTACTTAATTTATGAAGCAATTTGAAAATAATAATACATTGTAAGGCACAAAACGGCCAAATAGGGCAAATTTCCGAACATAACATTAAAATATAACATGACATACAATAACATACATAAAATAAAACTTTCACTCTATTTGCCTAGGTATGATAAAACGATTGGGACAGTGACCAAGTCAATATTTAAGTAGCTTGTAAGTCTCAGAGGCATCGCTACAATACATGGTTCACGCCAGCAAGTTTTCCAATAATATATTTTCTCCGATGCCTTTATACTCGCATAAAAGCATCAGATACCACGCAATATCTGTTCTCGGAAACTTAACAATACCGCTCCTTTATGTTGTATTTTAAGAATCTTCGAACACTCTTTATTGTGAGTCAATCTAACATAGATTGATATATAAATATCAAAATAATATATAACATATGTAACTTAAAATAACTTATAGGAATAATTAATTTTTCTTACTCTCAGCGAAAATGTTTAACATTATATTACAACACATTATTGTGTAAACGTCCTCTATAACTTCTCTATACCTTCGATAAGCTAAATACTAACCATATGAAGTTTGGAAATGAAGTAATGAGGACGGATGCTTAAAGCTCCGGGCAAAAACATGCCGGAGCCCAAGAAACAAATAACTGACGATCGAAGAGCTTATTTAATTAAAGGAAAATTTTCTATATTTAGGATTTAGTGATTTCTTCCTGATGATTAAAAAAAAACAAAAAGAAAAAATGTGTTACTTATCGAATAATTATTGTAGATTTTTCCTAACACCGTACACTATAAAAACAGCATGCGTGCATTTAAGTATCAAACGATGTGCAAAATTGACCAATAATACAATTCTACAAAAAGCCAAAACTGATAGCACCATTATTGTTCCAATTGTGCTTTTCATACAGCTATGAGTTTACAATCAACGATAAAAACAATTTACTAAATAGAAAATTGATGCATAAATCGCTTAAGCTAAAGTGATTAAATTTAAAGTAGAAAAATCTTTTGCCTAACTACGTTACTTAAAAAAACTCACACACACAAAAAAAATGAAACTACTTGAACAATTTATAGTATACAAAAAACCATACAGTGCTGGATTGGTAGCAGCCTCTATTGTGTGAGTGTGTAGAGTATGTGTCTATATTCTGTGTTAAATTAAATCCTAATTTGTACCCTATGTGTTTTTACCGACTATGTTCTACATCCATGTTAAATTTTATCGGGAACCATTGAGCCGTTATGGAGATACCTTCTAACAAACATCCATCCATCCATCTAAACGTTTGAATTTATAATGTTTCACTTTTCAATTACGACTTGAGTTGCTATAAAGTATTGCAAATTATTACTTGCACATTTCGTTATTTATTTATTTAAGCTTATTATTATAATTAACGCGTAGGTTTCGATAGTTTACCATTTTAGTAGATACTGTACATATTAACAACGCAGGAACCACTGCAGTTTAGATACAGAAAAATTTGAATCCTTTATGAAGTCTGAAATGGTTTCCCTTTGTAGAATACCATTAAGAAATCTGTTTCATATTTGAAACAGTAAAAATCTTTTTTGTATAATAAAAGGCTTGGTGTAAAATCCTTCAAACATTTTTCAGATGTTTTCCGTGCATTAAATACGAAAACGTGATTTCTATAGACGTGGCTACGCTCGTGGTTACACTCCTGGATTAGATTCAGTAACGATTCTCATATTTCCTTACATTATTTGCTTTGTAGCTTAGTGGATATAAGCTTCAAAGTAACATGGTACGTATAAAAATATTTTTAAAAACCACAATGACCAAATGAACATCATATTGTACTTAACGAGAAAGTTGATGTAATGCAATTCGTACTATCGCAAATATTTGTATAACTTAGTTTGATAACGCTTTCAGAACTAAGATATGGCCGAGGGATTGATACGTTGCACATATAAAGTAAACCCACGCGATAAATAGAAACCGGACCGGATTTCGCCCAATGGGACTCATGTTACAGGCAGACAGTTAACTTGACATAAGAAAGACATTTAAGTCAACATGACTTGTTCACCTAGGCTAGCTCGCTGTTTATCAAAAGCTTCCAATTTCGTGTTATATGGATAGGGATCCATTTTAAATCCTAATATATATATCATTAACGACGTTGCAAATATGCAGTTAATAAAAACTATTCAATGATTGCTAAACTTTCTCACCAAATGTTTACAGCCATAATACTTTATATTATAATGTCTCAAATCTTTGATTACTTTAAAGCATAGTATAAAATTTTACTGTTATTTAAGAAACTAATACAATAAACACAATGCAAAGAGGAACAAAGGTTTTCACGATAATAACAAGTCCAAACTGGGAAATGAAGGTGAAGTGTTACGAGACTTCAGGAGTTACAATATTATTTTGAATTTAAAAACTTCACAGAAATTATATTAAAAATTGCTCTTACTCTTGATGTATAAGGACAAAATCATCGATTTCAGTGGGTTAGCCGCATGACCGCGAAGTTAAAATACTAGCCAGCAAGCAATACAAGTATGAATGTTGAAGGTTGCTAACTTGCTAAATATGAACGATCCATTGAGACGAATTCATTTAACTTTTGTTGCTTGGTACTCTACGGTGGTATGTACGTAAGGTAATGTTTACTTGTAGATAGAAATAAACATGATCGTTTGTAGGTAATTTAACATATGTGTGTGTGCATAACGATTTATTCGTATTGCTTTCAGCATAATCCAATTAATTTCGTGTACAACAGCACGTTGCATTGCGTTACACCGACCATGACACGCTTCGTTACTCTTATATTATAAAATTGAATTTAGCACCTGGTTTTATTGCAAATATTTGACTTTGACATATTGTTATGCTAACAGAAACGTACTGAGAAAAAAAATATCACGATAGCCAAAAATTTGAGCCTACCTTATATATTTGAAATGTAAATATTATCATAACAAAGACGTTTTTAAGTTAACAAATAATTGCATTTTTACAGCAATATAATATAATAATAATAATACAGAAAGAAACAAAGCTATAAAATAATTAAATGTAAGATGACACGATCATTGTTATACTATCATAGTAATCGATTCCATTGTAAGATGCAATCGATGCAATGAACCGTCGTCGTGTCGACGGAGAAACCTCAATACACGTTAAATTGGCCTATTTCGCGCGCATCGTCCGAATCACAATGCCTATGATGTTTACTGTTCCTACCGCATAAATTCGAATTCAGTGTACCCCAAACCGTTGAACTGCATTCTATTACAACGTGCGTGGGAATTTAGATTATTCCACAGTCGAAAGATGAAATTTTGCTACGAAGAACATTAATAGTCACTCTAAGTTATTGCCTCCCATTGTGTAAATTTAGTACCAGAATTTTCAACTACAAGTATTAAACGATGTATCTAAAGAGTCAAAGGGATAAGAATTATAAACGTATATTGTTTCAATTCACAGCATACGCAACTCGATTTATACTACAATGAATCACGTTTGATATCACTACTTAGAAACTCTGATACATCACAAGCGTTCTATGATCTAGACAGTTAAGCAACTAAGATTTGCAATTAGATCAATCTGAAGTAACAAATATAAGGTTACCTTCATCGGTAAAGAAATAATCAGAATACACGAGTTTTCACAATATTGATTACTGAAAGGAGAAGAAATAAGAACAGCTGATCAAATATTCTGGTCTCGGTTAAAGCCGACAAGTCTTGTTTCTCATGTATACGCATTCATTATGCTACATCATTAAACACCATATCTCTTAGCGTTAGAAGAAGCATCAATCATGTTAAAGATCTAACTCGAGGCGAAATTACTGTTACACAGACGCTCCAAGATAAGAGTAGCTCGTGATTTTTTATTAAATACTTTCATTAATTTTTACTGGAGTTTTTAGGTCTTCACGCCAGTTGTTATGAATTGTAACATTGTTTGTAATCTGGCCACATTAGAAATTGTTCGTAATTAGAAGATAAATAACATTTCTCAATAAAATATAATATTCTATAAATAAAATTTTCAAGATAAATAACTAAGCTTTTCAAATACAAACTTTAAAAGACGAAGAGACATTTTTTTAAAAATGAAGAGACAAACGAAGATGAAATTATGGAGTTTGCTGTACCACCGTAGCGCTGTATATTGTCTTGCCCTACAACCTATGCAATATTTGCTACCAAATTATACGAATATCAGATGAAATGCAAATTACATTTAATTTACTGCTCGCTCTATATTATAAGATTTATGTATATTTGACGAACCACAGATAAATTGGTCAATTCCACAATTAGCTGATAACTAAAATAACGCGTTGACGTTGTAAACTTGCTGTATAATATTAACCGGTCGAGTTTTAAATATGCCGTTTAAAAGCAAACCGATGTACTTGCAGTTGTATTGTACCCGCATATAGCTACGGCCCGTGACCGGCAACGCGCACCGGTATTTTTAACCTCTTAGTACGACTAATTGTAGTCGATGATAGCAATGTCTAGTTCTAAAAATGTATTATTTTACGACTATAAAATCCCGTTCATGTTTCACTATTAACCATAATTAGGTAAATCATCGTATCAGTTTTTTTGTATCGATATGGATTTAGAATCCTAAAAAAATAAACAGCTTAAATACTCGGATAGAACGACAATCATAAATGTTTCTAATCTGCCATTCGCACAGGCGCTTTAAAAAAGCGTTTATTATATAGAACTAGCTGTCGCCCGCGACTCCGCCCGCGCGTAGTTAAAAAAAAATGAAAAATAGATGTTGGCCGATTCTCAGATCTACTGAATATGCTCACAAAATTTCATGAGAATGGGTCAAGCCGTTTCGGAGGATTAGCGGTTGCATTAGAGATAAATGCATTTCCATAGAGTAGCGGTTTTAAAACGCGACGTTTTTCTATCGCGAACAAGAGTGATTTTAAAGAGTGCGTCGCTTGTTGTAACTTAAATATGTAAGGTTATTGTTTACTGCATGTATGTTGAATAGACGTTAATAAAGCATTCGCGTGCTGGTGTATTTTACTGTTAATAGAGTTACAATAGCAGTCCGTACAGTAGAGATGAGGCCACTCATGTGTCATTACTGTTTCCCTTTATCATTGTCAACGTTCAATTATTTAATAGGTAAATTAATAAAAGCATCGTCTTTGGTATAATAGCATAAAAGTCGATTAATGCACTATTGGAATTTCATTTTCCATTAACGTTATAGAACCAATAACGTATAGGTGATTGAATGTGGTAATTATTCCGTAACTGAGTAACTTATTCAATATCTTAAGTCGTAGATATGTAATGCATTGAGTCACGAGAACAATGGCATTGAACCACCCTTCATATCTCCTAATATTTGATCATTTTAACTAGGGACAAGAAATGAACTTTAGATTGGACGTTTGTTGTTGGTAAGCAACCTAAGTATAGGATTGTTAAGAGGTCGATGATATTTCTCTTCCACAATCTTTTGACTTTAACAACACTCTTATTCATTTCTTAAATATATTTTTATACCAAGTGATGCGGATCTAAAATCCTATCAGCTATCACAAATATCGTTTTGGATGTTAAGAATCCGAGTAAATCGTGTAAGAAATTGTATCCGATTAGAATACAAACTCACGACACGTAACTCGCTACAAACCAATTTGTTGTGTTGTTAATCTGTTGAGCAGTCAAGACAATATTAAACCTATACATACAATTGATCGTGTAACCATTTATTTCACGATACATAATGCGGAACATAGTCAAATTATTCGAAACAATCATGCTTATTATACTAACATTATTAATGTGAAAGTTTGGATGGATGGATGTTTGTTATTATGTATCTCCAAAACGTTTTAACGGATCTCTGCAAGATTTGGGACAGATGTAGAACATAGTGTGGAAGAACGCATGAGCTACTTTTATTTATTTTTAATTCCTCGCGGACGTAGTCGCGGGCAAAAGCTGGTATGTATTATAAACCAAGTCTTTGCAAGCACGCTTTAGGAGGCACGTGTTTGTAGTAGGTTTGTTAATTAATTGAGGATACGTTCAATCACGTCTCTTTAAACTTATCCCTTTAAAATAATCCTACTAACAAATCATATGTACGCCAGATATAATTAAATTTTATGAACAGAATTGAAAACTACCGTCTTAAGTCCATCTGACTTAAAGATTAAGTTTAAACAACTGATATCGGCGACGGAACTTTATCTTGCAAAGTTATTCGTATGAGTTTGTCTCAGCGAGCTCGATTTAATTATACACTGTAAACAATTTTATATAGACACATCTGTTATAAATATTCCATTTATTTACAAACTAGATAACATTTACAAAGAAAAATAAAACCATAAAGCTAAAAGAATTTTCAGTCATTGAAGTGTGAAATTTCCCGTCCGTTCTTTATAAAGTTTTATTGCCTCGTCCTTTGAAAGGTTTTCCGTGCTGTGGTGTGAACGCTCTAACGCCGTCAATTTAAACTTACTATTTATTTTTTATTGATATTTTATTCTGATGCAAATACATGTGTAAAATGTTTGATATTATACTTATGGAAGGTGGTTTAAAAGATAAACTCTAAAATTAGAAGTTCGAAACAACAAGGTTTAATGTGCCGCATAAAATTACCATAAAAGGAATTATTCTCTAGCACACATCGGTACCGTTACAGCTGCAAAACATTACATTGCTATACCTAGCTCAATAGAAAAATTACACTTGCATCAAATTTTCGGTAGATGCATAAATAGTCTGTATTGCTATCGAAATAAAGCCGAAATAAACAATACGACTCCCAGTGTGTATCGCAGGGAGTTGAATAATCTGATGGACTTATTCAGAGCAACAAAAAGCATAATGCTGGAGATCGATCACCTATCGAAAGTAATGTGGAGAATATTTTTTTTACAAATTTAAGTGTTTTCCATACACTTTACTTGTTCTGAAATGATAGTTTATTAATTCTTACGGACTATGGGAATTTATTTGATTCTATATGATGTTAGAATTAGCAACCTCTACAAATTGAACATTCATATACGATGGCAAAATAGCGTAGTTATGGCGTAACGATTCCGTTTCATCGCACACAGGCTAGACCGTATTGAAAGAACGAAGCGAATCGATACATACAGTGGTTCCGAATTCTCTGTACAACTGACGTTTTCTTTTTATAGATAGTGTAATCTGGCAACAGACTGGGAGCGCCACCGCAACGGCCGCGGCGTCTTGCGCATCAAGTTAAATATTTTTAAATACATCTAGACACGCAACGTGGATTGCACGAGCGGTTATTAAAATGCTGATGATTTACGTTATTGTTTATGCTTCGTAAATGCAATACAATGTAAGACGAAAAGCCATGATCTCATCTTTATGATTCGATAAACTGTATCGAGATGAAAGAAAATATACACGGTTTTATATTTTGGTGACGTGCTCTGAAGACACCCGAGGGTGTTTCTGTCTTAAACAAATCTAGTAAATTTTTGCTTGCACTGTGATTTGCAATGGGTGCTGGGTTAGGTTAGTATTAAAATAATCTTTGGTGTGAAGACAAGTGGAGAATTTGTATATAAAATGTAGTCAATAGTAGTATATTTGTGTGTATAGTGGCAACTACCAATCGCTAAGCCGTTTAAGATACCTGAGTGGTATCGCTTCTCATTGTGAGTGACGCGGCGATGAGTGCGTCGGTTTCTGGTGAGCTGTCGACTGCCGCCGCCGTCGCCACGCGGTCCGCGCACTGCCTGAATGCCTGCTGCACAACATACCGCCATATATGCCCATCAGTTTCGACAAGACCCAAAACTTCTATATCGCTAAACAAATATAAAGGCTGAACCAAACTTTTATCATATACACATGGGTCAAATGTCTGCCAATAAAGCAAATTTATAAAAAGAAAAATTTCAATCAATACCAATTCTTTCAAAAGAATATTAATAAATATATATATATAAGTAAATGTAAAAGTTGTGTGGAGATTCGAGTTTACCGTTTAAACCCTACTTTTGCTTGTGGTTACGCAGTGCGTAGTTATCAGACTGGTTCATTGACCTTTGGCGTTGATAAGGGCCGAGGTGAGAACGCTATCAGTGGCGCAATGCAGGCCCAAAAACGTTCGACCTGAAACTACGCCCTAGAGGTAAACGAATTCGTGGCGAACACTTTTCGAATCTGTATTATTGATTTTATTTTACTATTGTCATTACATAAATACATTCATATAATTGACACATTCAAAACTTACTTAAATTGTGTAACGGTTTTTTTTTAGAAATCTTTGTCATAAAACGATAGATCTTATAGATATCAAGAGTATTTAAGAGTTCCTCTTTATGCAATGTGATAAAACCATTACAATATTTTTAATGTTTGATGTTTGCTTCTTAATATATATATATTGTGTAGACGTGCTGTTTGTTGATATAAAAATATAACATGCGTATTGTTCCGAAACAATGGATAAGGCTAAATTAATATTGCGGATAGGGTGATAAAAGACAGCGGAGGTATTTAGTCTATTTTTTGTACCAAAAACAAGATATTGAATAAGACGATTTAGATGTTATGAATAAGATACCCTGACAAATAAAAAGATGCATTAAATTTTGCGTAAACTGTAAACTAAACACGCGCATAGCAATCCGCTCCGCTTATATAGAAAAAGCCAGGGGCAATGAGAACCGCTCGATACTAACCGATGCACATCACTTACGACTGGGTCCGTTCGGCCACTTCTGTTACCGCGAAGTGATTTAACTGCCGATAAAATTATCAAGTCACTACTACTGAAATATGCGTCGCTTTGTATTCTTTGATTCATTCCTATTTTATTTATTATTGAATCTACTTCTCATGTCAGACGATACTCGGTTACTAAAACAGAAAGAAATAACGCTTGCAAATTAAAGAACATTTGAAGCTTCCTTTGCATGAATTTAGCATGGTTCTGTTATGATTTCTGTAATGAATGACAAGCGGCGCGCAATGGGTCATGCATTTGATACGAAGCATGATTGAAACAAAATGCCATACTTTTTTCGCGCGCATTGTCTTAACTTTTTTATTATTTTACTTTATGAAACCTTATCACGTTTCACCTCAGGCCAAGTATTTTATTACAGGAATAACTTAAGTACAGCTGCACCGTAAGCAAAAAAGCTGTTTCGCTCTGATAGTGCCATGTAACTAGTGAAACATTACGTGCCAATGCGACAGTATCGTACCATGATGATAAAGTGTGGTTGACGTGCGTGTGGATCACCAACTAACTAAACCAAGATACACAATTATGTAGTAACTAGAAATCATAAAATAAAACATATACATAAATATGAATAGACCTTAAATAAAATCACAGTCGACGGGCGCTGGGCACAGTCATTCTAAATTGTTTATATTAAATCGCAGTTTTTTACGCCTTCAAATGAAGGCCGACCTCATTATTTTAATAACCCTCGTCAGCGGACCTGAAACTTTATATTGTATTTTTTTAAACTAACTTTTTTAAGTTGCATCTTAATATTGATAACATAATAATGTTATCGCTACGAGACGAACTAATAAATCATTTAATAAAGTACGTAAATTATTGAGCTAACGTTCCAAATTCGTCTATTCGAGGTCCAGATTCAAGTTGGCCCCTCCGCTTGACCCTTGTTGTGGGACGGAGTCGAATGGTGCCACAGCTCATGATAATTTCGCGACTGCCCAGCGTCCATCGACGGTGATCAATTGACACTTGACCCCGTCGACGCTTCCATTGCGTCCTTGGACTCACAAGTACTGGGACGATCACACAAATTGTCATTTGACGGTATTAATAAGTTGGAATAATTACAAAGGGATTGAAAAGCCAGTACTCGCGTTTCATAAAGTTCGTATTAAGTAATAATTAGTTGAAGCAACGTAAAGTTAGTAGCAATTGTACGATTCATGAGCATAAGGACTTACCTTGGGGCTGTTGTTGAGCGATGTATGGGGTAAGAAGACGAGAGCGCTTCTTTTCATAGCCTTTCTGTGTTATGTCACCTGGGAAGTAAGGAGACCATTGGTAAATACATTTGGCATCGTAATAATAGCAGGACCATATTTAACCAGGAAATTTAGATTATTTTTGACGTAAGTATATATTTATACATACATATGATTGAATGTCAAACGCTCAGCTTGTAAAATAACAGATTTAGATTTACAGATTAACCAATTTGCTCACTTAGTATTTTGGTTAATGAACATAGCTGGAATTCAATATTAAAGAAGCTGAATTTCAATAAAAAGCTGTGTTTCATAAGACACTTGAATTGAGACTTTCAATTTAATACTTCTTTCGAGTTTTGTGAAGCAGGCTAATTCTGCCAACATCAACGGTTATTATGAAGCGGCCTTTGAGTTGCAGTAGTCGCAATATAAGCAAATAGTAGTTTGTAATGTACTTTCTCATTTAAATATTGCAACGGACTAAATGAGAAATTACGTAAAAGACATAAAGAGACATTTTAATTAAAATACACAAAAGTGAGATTAATATGCACGATGATATTCATCTGCTTACAAATGAAATAATAAGATTTAGTAGATCCTATATGCTAATTTAAATTGTACTACTTGGTATAAATATGAAGTCCATTATATTTAAGAAAGCAATTGCCGAATTACACTCTCATATATCATATTTATATTCATGACCACCTCTCCCCGCTTCCCCGCAAATGACCACAAGACCGGTCTCTATCTCTGCCCTACAAATGATGAGTCACAAACTGTAACGTACACATCAGTGCACCGAAAAGAATTACACTGTAATTTACATAACAATTCATACAAAACAAACATAGAACGTGTTATACTAAAAATATAACAAGTCATAATTAATTCACACTACGAGTATTCGCGTCGACTTCATAATGGCCTTGTAAATAACTACGTATTATAACGCTTCGAGAGAAACATGTTGAATAAAAACGAACAACAAAAAATATCACCTTAACTCTTCGAACAAGTTTACTAGAAATAAAACCGCAATGACCAGGTTTAAGGATAAGGGATAAGGTTAGAATATCACGATAAACATTTCAGCAAAATAATAAGATTTTACGGAAAACGAACGACATAGTTACACGTATGATAGATAAACAAATCAAACTTAATATTATGCAAGATAATAACACAGTTACATAAACAAAATACATCGATGACAAACAACGAGTTGCATAAACTCGCAGATATCACTCGCAAATGTCGTGGGGTGCTCTCAGCACTTGCGAGATCAGACCGATTGTTATGAACGCACATGCCTAACAAAACTGTTATGTCCAAAAGCCCTGATAGGTAAATAATGATGACGATATGTATAGGACGGACAATGACTTAAAAACAACTTTTAATGCAAAATGCATTTCTTTAAGAAGTCAAGTTAATTTTTTGTTGAATGCTTTCTTGAATTACGAGGGCTCAGACGTGTAACACCATGACATTTCTTACTAAATTAGCAGGTGCATGACAGTGAAACGGTCCCTACAAGCGGACAATCAACGCATGTAATGCAATACAGAGTCGCAGCAGTCCAAATAGGTACGGCATTGTTCGAGGACGTTTGACCTGAATTTTAAAACTGACTTCCGATTTCATAGCTCTATTATATGCAGCCGCTAGCTGACCGCCCAGAGCGATAGCTTTATTTTAATGAGTTCGGTGGATTTCGCAATACGCGCGATCTTGAATCATTCGTAATAAGCTTTTACATCTTCCCTTCAATAATTTGTGGCAGTATATTTCATTAAACTCTGTAATTATGCTCTTTTTCCCACATTTTTACAACACAGCCATTGCCACAAACGACATTTTGATATTATTTATGTACAAACTTATATATAAAATATTTTACAAAGGAGAAATAGGACATTTTGCATATCTCAGTGGTGGCTTAAGTAATACAAAAAGTATTGTATATAGATAAAGGATAGAGATAAGATTACATTTATTACACAGAAAGTGGTGACACTTATTTTCATATTATTTTTTTAATGTTAAAACTAAAATTTAGGTTTCGTAGAATAGCCAGATGCAGAAAACATATGAAATGGATATCAAATATATTGGAACTGATAGTTTTGTCCAGCAGATGTAAATTGATGAAAGGGTTTCGAATTATATTATTAATCTTACTCTTACTAATATTATAAATGCAAATGTTTAGATGGATGGATGGAATGAGTTATGTTTAAAGGTATCTCCAGAACGGCACAACGGATCTCGATGAAATTTGACACGGTTGTAGAATAGTCAGGAGTAACACATAGACTAGTTATAAAGATTTTTTATGCCGCGCGGACAGAGTCGCGTTATGATAGCTAGTTATTTAAATAAAACAATTACAATTCATCGCCGAAATTTTATCGGCGTGACAAATTGTTATTATTTACTTTCATATAACAAAAAGGTTGAGTAAATAATATATTACATTGAACGCTTAGCTCAGAACCACGTCAACTAACAGATAAGATAATAATTTCTATTAGTGAAAAAACGCTCCCAATGAACAATACTTTAGATAAATAGTCACCAAAGTTATATTTTAAATGAATGTTTCAATAGAGAGTGATTTAAGAAGGAAATATAGAATTATATGGATAACGTGGAAGATTGTTCATCTCCTGTCGCAAAACTTGGATCGATTAATGCAAGCCGATGAACATACAGATAAACAAATCTGTTTAGTTTTGGACATTGTATCTCAAATGTCGTTAATAAAAAATAATAAATGAATATACGTAAGAGAGGCTTATATAATGTAAAAAATCAATAACTCGGTAATGATTGCCAGGGTCAGTATTATTACTGAGGTGATTATTGTTCAGCCAAATAGATTACACTACCACGTAAGATAGCACTGACTCGATGAGACAGTCACCTATTCATTAATTATGCTAGGAACAGTAACAGCCGTAAGCATTTGTAGGCATATGTTACTTGTGAATCACGGCAGTATGGAATTGTGTTTAAAACTAAGTATCAAGTCAACATATATATTCAAGTTTGTCGGTTAGATTTTCCTAAAAAAAAAACTTTAAAAAAGTGCTTTTCGCTTTTAATGAATTCTTTTATTGACGGAATACTACATTATTTGACATTATTATAATTATTTAGCCTTATGACTGATGTTGCAACAACTGCCGGTTTCTGCTCGTTTACAAAACATAATGCAGATCATTTAATGCATTCCACTTTAAGAACTGTGATATATTGGAAAACGTATCATCATCATCATCAGCTCACTATACGTCCCCACCAAGGGGCTCGGAGCCTACCCCAAGTTAGGGGTGACTAGGCC
>JAOPJD010000025.1:6217978-6255906 GCA_026167825.1 Papilio polyxenes | reverse complement strand
TTGGTACATGGCGGGATTCGAACCCAGGACCTGCAGATTGCAAGTCAAGTGCTTAACCCCTGAGCCACCGACGCTCCCTGAGCCAACGTATACAATATACATTTTAAATTATAAATTTATTTTTATAAGAAAATTTTCTTTAAATACAATTAAGCAAATTTAAAGTTATGTAATCAAGATTTGGGTTTACGTTTTGCTGAAACTGACATGTCAGTGTGTATACATGTACAAAAAAGCCGGCCAATCGAGAGTCGGACTCGCGCACTGTTCGACTCGAGTTTTCAGTATAAATCTGTAATTTATTCTATATCTTTTGTTCCGTTGACTTACAAGTTTGATTTTGTCACAGCTCCAAGGAACCGTAGACGTGAGTATTTGATATATTCCAGCTTGATACCTTCACTCGTTCCTTAAAAAAAAGGGTATTGACAAACGGACAGACAGACAGACGAACATCAAAGTGATCGTAAAAGAGTTCCGTTTTTTCCATTCGAGGTACAGAACCCTAAAAAGTTGATTAAGAAAATAGTTAAGAACAAAAGTTGTTTAAGGGTTGATCCTTTATAGGAAGACCATGAAAGACTAATGGTAAAAAATTGTCGCAAAAACTAGGATGAGACATGAACGCCAGAGAAACTGAGAAGTAATGACGGTTTCATGCATTAAAATCGCGCGGCATAAACACATTATAGTATACTGCACAGGTAGAAAAAACCGCTTAAAAGTTCCACGCTCTAGGTTCAAAGGGATTATAACAGAGCTTTTCTCTCGGCATCTGCAAATTGAATCTCGCTATCGCATGGCAACCGAGTTATGAAACTTTCGGATATGCTTCACAGGCTTCAAAAGACAAAATGGAGATTTTTTTATTCATATATTTCAGGTGTATGAAAAGTTGCACTCGGTTCGTAATTGAGACTTTAACTAGTAAAGGTATCAAGAACTGGGCGGAGTTTTCTACAACGGTAAGTAATTCGAGCTACGCTAATCCTGTTGGCTGTTTAACTTCACTTTACAGGGTGCTTTTGGTGCAGATTACTTTGCGAAATTGAAAATTCGAAATAGTTTCAAGGCAAGGTTGAGCGATATATATCATTATTGATTAAAATAGTGCTAAAAACGTTAGTTGAAAAACTGGAATGACAACATTGATACTGCTTTGCTACGCGACTAAATTATACGGTTAATTAATATTTGAAGATTCGGTTGTATATCGTTCTCATTTTATTTCTCAAAATGTAAATGCATTTTACTAAATCCTACTAGATCCTACTGGATCGATGAACATTGATTTCAGATTGGCCTTCGGATAGAACCTTTATATGATGAAAAGACTATTTGAAAAATGAAAAACTGTTTTCACTAGCACAATAGAGGCGACCTCCTGAATATTCGCAGAGCTTCTCTTCATGCGATTGTTATACGTACTCCGCGGATATGGATACGGTCAATATTCCCGTACTTCACAAGTAGTGAAGTACGTCTTCACTACTGCGACAAAACGCTCTCCACAAACGTCAGGGGAGGGCGAAGACCGCACTTGGTTGACAACAGACTAAAAGAACCTTAGGGTTTGAAAGTGAAAAACACGGACATTTGTCGTTTTTGTTATATTAATATGTTTATTGTAATAAAACATTCGTTCGTCTTTAATCTGAATAAAAGTAATACTACAAATTATACAGTTACGAGTAAAAATAAAGTTACATTTTACAGTTGTCTATCATGACACCTTGTGATGATATTTGGAATAAACAAAAAATTAGTAACTTTGAAATAAGCACATGCAGTATAAGCAGCTTAATTAATATTTTTAGAGGCGCAATTGAGGCCATTGATTCTACAGCGACGGGCTTAGTCAGACTGTGCCACGGCGACGAACGGGTTTGTGTTGATGCGTCATGCTTTCCCAATAAAATGGCTTAAGTGCGTTGGTAAACTGACGCGACTTGTAAATCTATCTACCTGATATAAGAAGTTGTGCATTGCATTATACATGAGCCATATTAAAATGCTAGCAAAATAAAATATCAAATTGAACTTTAAAGTTTTACATTATCTCGCCATTTAGCAGAAAATGAATGAAATATCGAATAGAATACGGAAGAGTCCAAAAGACCACGATATTTTTCTCACTTTTATAGTTTTCTTTCTTACTGGAGTTTCTCGCCTTTGGATGTCGTCTGTTGGGACCGGACAATTACTCTCGGTTATTTCTCGCTTATCCAGGTTCGACTGTATATAATATTGGCAACATGGATAAGATCTCCTCTGAACTAAGGGCCAGGTTAAAGTTTTTTTTCTTTATATCAAAAAGTGGCCATTAAGCAAACGGCCACCTGGATTCGCCGAAATAGCGAGGCGACCGTTGCTCATAGACATCCGCAAATAAAGATGCGTTGCCTACCTTTGATCAATGGAGAAGGAAGAGGATATGTCCCCTTCCTATGCGTCCCTCATTCGCCAAACCCACTTCCCCTTCCCATCCTTTCCTAATAAGAGAAGGGTGGGAAGGGAAAGAGGACTAAAATTAGGCCTCTGGCACCACACTCATCAGACGACACGTGGAATTGCTTCCACTTCACGCCTGTCTTCGTATGGTCGTGATATTTCACCGGTCTACCCGGCCCATTCGTGCACCCAACAAATATTGTTGCGGGATCTACCACTGTTAAGTATTGGTTTATTTTTATGTAGTTAAAAACTGTAACTTAATAAAGTTATAATAAAGAACATTACGACGGCATTTACAAAAATATTCAATTTTAAAATGTATAATAATATATTCTATTTCTTTTTGTATCTACCTACATATAAAAGTGTAAAAAGACTCAACTATCAACCCACATCCAAAACTACTGGGTCTACAGTCTTGAAATTTTGCTTAGAGGTTGCTGTTACTATGTAGATAACCTCAGAGAAAATATTTTAGGAAATTCATTCCCTAAAAGTCTAAAGTGCGGGTGTAAAGTAGTTATTCCTTTGGCAAACACTTAAAATGAGGTAAACACTTTTTAGTACAAATAAGTAACTATATTTTTCAGTCTTTACTTAATACTTTAATGTTCGAAAATGGGAAGTTAAGTACGTGACTAGACATATTTTTCACAGCGTAGATACGGCTTAGAGACTTGAAAATTTGCGTAAGAATTTCTGTTACTATGTTTGGTGAGCATTATAAAAGTAGTTATGTATTTAATAGTACAGTGATAAATAATTAAATGTTAAATATTATAATACTGTCAGCATCAAGCACGAACACAAACTGTGATTCACGTACAGCTATAATGAACTTGGTGATCACCTGACGCGGACCACTTCTGTGGCTTTTGAATGCAGTGACATTTGAATTAAACATATTACATAGTGTCATGACAGTAGAGTTCTGGGGCAGTACTTGTAAGTACCAACTTCTTGAATCAGTATGTGTTTGGTAGTCCTAAGATATTAGTATTTCATAAAACCTAAGGAAGTATTTAGTATGTGCACCATTGATGTTAGGAACTGTTTTATGGTGAACCTGATTTCAGACGAAATTCATTAAAACTCATATATATTTCTTATCTTATATTTATATATTTTCTTCTCACTGACAGAACATAATGGAGAAAACATCTAAAAATATGATATGGGTGTTTAATTGTCTTCCTTCGCATATGCCAAATAATTTTAATAGTGGAATAAACTAAAATGTAATTTCCAATTTCGCTGTGCATGCAATGCTATATTAAATAAATTAAAAAAAAACATGTGATTAATAATGAGAATTTTAAATAATTTATTTGAGTACATTTCCATAGGTTTTATCAATGAAATTAGTGACATTCTATAGGAAGGGGATACAATGCTTGATATGCATTGAAAAATCTCTGATGAAAATGCATTAATGTATGGATACATAAAAAAACTTTTAAAAGAAATATTTGAAGATAGGAAGATATTTGTAAGTTATAAAACTTTTTTTTATTAATATTAGTTGATAAAGTATTCTGAATATGAAACTTGAATATATCAATAAAATTTTGGGGCATTTTGTTTTAATACCAAATTAATGCTTAACATCCAGTAGTGTGTCCTAATACACATCACAATAAAAAAAAAACCTTAGGAAATAAAGTTTAATTTTCTGTAATATTTTAAATGCTGGTCCATTATTAAATCCACTATTAAAGTGCCAACAAAACATTAAATATGCAAAGGATTAATTTTAACTACGCAGAGCATACAAAGGCAGCAATCTATATAATGCTCAAAATTACTTAATTAAATAATAATAGATTAATTAGATTGTCGACTGATGGATGTTTTAACAAACCATTTTCTATTTGTTTAAAAAGCAATAAAATGTTAATAACTTTGAATACTTAGTAGTTAAACGGTAAGCATGTACAAGCTAAGATTTTTTAAGCACTTTATATTTTTGTTAGCTGGCATACATATCTGCTACTACTATGTACGATATATATATACATACATACATACATATACATACTTATATTATATATATTTATTTATATGTATGTATTTATATGTATGTATGTATATGTATACCTGTATTATTAATGATACATATTATGAGTATATTCATATACTCGCGAGTACAACTTTTGAACTTAATTAACTAAAATAAAAAATAAAAAAATATCGATCTCTAAAACGACTTGCAGCACTTGCCCTACCTTCAGATAACTCCAAGTCCAACTCAGCTAGTTTATCTCTTATTTCGTCTGGCAACTTGGAAATATCTACACTTAAGTCAGCCATTATGAAAAAACACTATTTTCACACAAAACAAATAAACTTAACGACAACAGTCCAAGACACCATCGTGACACATAGCCATCTTGAATTTTCAACTCTTTCTGACCGACTCCACTCGAACACTGAACTAACAATGTCTCATTTAATCACCAGAGGACGCAAGTTTGCTTCGCTAGCTTGTTTTCTGTTTTAAAATAGACTTCGACCATAATTTTTTCAAAAACATTTTCTTGAACTTCAACCAAAATGAAAAAAGAAAGTCTTTTCAAAACATTAAATAATTAATTATCATCTTATACAAGTACCTATGTGTTTAATTTTCATTTTTGTGGACATATTGTCTATGGTTCCGTTTATAAACCCATAAGTGTTACACGGACTAATTATAAGCTTAGTTCTTCAACAAATGGCAACACAGAGCACTTTGCTTAGAAGTTACTTTCACTGTAGAGAAATGGACTAGGCCAAGAATAGCCGTTTATCCAAATACTGCCTAACGCCTTCACTGATTGCATATGGGTGCAATGCAATAGCCACTCCGTTAATATCAATAAGTGTCACAAGTATCTGTTTTCCACAATTTCTTACAGAACTAGCCGCGACAGCAGCGCTTTTTCACCAAGTTAAATATGTTTGTTGAATTACTGGATCAACCAAACCGATCGTTGCCTACGGTGCAGCGGTTGACTAAGTCATAGTCATCCCTAACCCTTACCTAAGGACATAGGATAGCATGCGAGCACCTTAGTGAAATGGTGAAAATAAACGCGTGCAGACTTGAAGGGTCCTGTCACTTTAAAGTCAAAGGCTGTTTATGGAAACACTGATTGAAGTATTTCAGTGTTACCACCCCAATTGGTGGTAAATTCCAAAGACTACATAAATTCACCATTCCTTCCGTCACTTTTGGTCTGATTGACTTACTTATTCTAAAGTTATTCTCGTAATGGCTGCCACGCTCAACCCGTAGTGTATTGGTTATATGATCAAAATTAAAGTGCATCAGTGTGTTTTTTTTAGTAATTTAGCTCGTGTTTTAAACAATGAGCGCGTGTAAACTGTTTTCGTAGAAATCTCCATAGAGCGAATCTTATAAAACTTTTTGCCAATAATTATGTACTCGGCATTTATGAAATACATTTAAAAAGACTTTTATATATCACCTTTAAAACTAAATCTGGTTATAAATTGAGTGTCAACTGCTTTGCTGTTACAAACATGGATTCAAGGTCGTCATCAGCTCTGTTCAAAAGAGCCGAACAGTTAAAAAGGTGGCAAGAATCGGATACCAACAAACAGTCATCTAAACCGAGACACGCGGCGAGGATACAATTTTCAACTGGCACTGTATTTCTAGCAGCATGTAAAGCTGGAGATAAAGAAGAAATTCAGAGACTTTTGAACATGGGCGCTGACATCAATACACCAAATGTCGATGGCCTTACGGCCTTGCATCAAGTGAGTACCATTACTACTACATTTTTTTGGTAGAAATAGCAAACAAACAAGTATGTCATATTTTTATAATTACTGTAATGTAACATATGCTGTAATTATATGAGCTATAGGTTTAACTCATCACTAAACTTTGCATTGAAATAACTGATTATATTAGGAAATATAAAGAAAGAAGACAATGTGTGTAGCACTTCACTTTGAAGGTTAATGCATCAGTAAAGTGTAAAAGTTAATGTTGTAGGTTTAAACATGTTAAATTATTTTGTATTTAACATTCTATTCTTTCAATTCAATTTAGGGTACTTTCGAAAATACAACATTGTTATTTTGAAGCTATAATTTCCTGATCCAATTTTAGTTTATCAATTCATTTGTGATAATATTATTGGTTAGGTAATTTTAATAATTCCTATTCTACCACATTTCAAATTTCATACACTCATCATTGCCGTATGAAAAGCATCAAGCTACTGTATGTAATTTATTTAAATATGTGATTTTGTTCTGATTTATATAATTTCTTCATTGGGTACTTTAAACATTGGTGTATTTTATAATTTTCATGATTTCTGTATTTCATATTCATAAAATCAGCTTATTTCTGGGATTGTTTCAACTCGAGTAAGTGGGCCTTGATCTTCATCAATAAGTTCAACCCAAACTTTACTTTTTATAGGGGTACAATATAAAATTGTGGACCCCCTAAATCTTAACGAATGGTTGCCTTTGAATTGCTAAGAATGGTTAAGTTTGTTAAATATTACCGAATTTATTAAATATAAAACAATATACATAAGTTGAAATGTTTTGAAAGGCGGTTTTTGGGTTTGGCCTTATACAATTTTGTTGCTGGGTACTTCAAAAAATGCCTTTTATAATCATAATAGTTGCCTGTAACATCAAGGGTTAAGCAACATCCATGTATTAACAATGCACAGAAATTATTACACAAAACACTACATCTACTTTTCAATGAAAAAGTTCTGAACTCAATAATGTGGCAATTTAATTCTTATTTTCATTTTTTTATTTGATCCCGTAACATACTTGTCAAAAACATAGATTTTTTTCCAAAGTTTATGAATGGACTTGCTTTTGCCCGCGACTATCCATGCGAAATAAAAAAAAATAATTTGTAGTCTATATGATCATCTACTATGTTCTACATCTATGGCAGATTTTAGCAAGATCCATGCAGCCATTTTATAATAATAGTAAGATGAGGGGCTGGAAAAATGTTCAAAATAGGTGTTATTTTCTGCTGTTTGAGGTTGTAAAAAGTAAAAAATGGTTTGATAGCTTCCTTATATTGTAATGATTCCTTAAAGATTCCACACTGAGAGTTGGATAAAGATATCATTTATTTTGAGGTTTTAAGCCAAATTTGAATATATTAGACTACAAATAAAATCATGATTTCATCCATTTTTTAATGTCATGATTGCATTTACAGTTTACAAACATAAAGTGATTGCAATAATATTAAATTGTATTCTTTTTTGTTTTTCAATTTGTTTATACTGTGTTACCCCTGTATTTTGGTACCCTCAAAAAGGATAGGTTGAGTCAAAGGTAAAAGATTCCAAACATATGTGGTATGTGTAGCATCCAGTTTTTGAGGGTAGTTCAAATCATCATTGATGTGATTTGAACTACCCTCTCTTAAGGTGTATAAAACAGTTGATATTTTTGATGTATATGAATATATTTTCTAGTTTCATTTTGTTTACAAATATGATTTACTTTTATCAGATATTTTATATTTGACTTAACTGGACAGATCTGTATGAAATTTTGGTAGGTTATATTAGGACTGGAATGAAAAAATTTTGCATTATGACATTAGAAATAATTTTTATGAATAAAATCTTTGAAATTGTTTGGCATTGCTATACATTCTGCATTCAAATAGTAACATTTTGTATAACACAGGTTTGTTCTAAAAAAAAAAAGGATTTGATGTTTAATAACCAAAAACTGTGGCTTAGATATGAATAAAATCTATTACAGGCTTTTCGACATATTTGAATAAAGGTAAAATAGAACATTACAGGCCTTTAGCGCCTAAACTACTCAACTATTTATAGAGGCAAGTGAGATTAAATCAATAGATTATCTACCAAGGAATCTGTTGTACACAACTTTCCTGGATATCCTCTAGATTACACTGTGGAGTATTATAGGCTACATATTTTACCCGGGAAATGCAATATTACCGGATAAAGTGTATGGTCTGTTTAGTTTTTATTATAATTACTTAATAACTCAGCATCAAAGTAAACTCATAAGTCAATAAAGTCAAAAGAAAGCGTGGATTGATTGATGGATGCATATTAAAACTGATTTAGATAAAATATGGTTTTTTATTCCGGAAAAATAAACCGTAATTTTTGGAATGGAGTTTAACGTTTTTCACGTATTACATGCAAAATAATCCGTCACATTTATGCCGCCATTGAATTCTTGGGTTGCGCAATTGTAATTTGGTTGCATGGGAGTTTCGCCAGTTCGGTCACTAGTACAGAATTAGAACCTCACTGTCTACGTCTACGGCGCTATCCAAAACGGAAACTAACCATTGCAGAGTCGGTTACTTTTCATACATTTCTACGAATTTCAAAGGGTTATTGCGATTAATCTTTTTTCTTTCTTAAAATTTTTTCGGATCGATCTTAAGGAACTAGTATTGGGTTTGGTCGTAGGTTTGTCTCATGTGCCGCATGTGATCTATCGATGGTCTAGATGGGTGAAGTGTACTGGATTAGTATGCTGTTCATCAGGTGAATTATCGCAAGGGCCTTTTGTTTATCTGTAACGATGACGATATTTAATAAAAGTGTAGGTTTTCAAAAATAATTAAAAAAACATGGAAATGGTATACAAATGGTATGGCTATATAGATCTTGTTGTTGATTTTAAAGCACAACTATCTTTTTTAAACCAGACTTAAATACTTGAACATTAAATGGAGTGGATACACTGCTCGGGAGACGTAATCCCTAGAAATCTCGATGTTACCGCCCGCAGGAAATATTAATGAGACACAATCAAGATAATTAATATGACTCGACCGTTATCTTTAGAGGCCGTTCATTACCAATATAACACAAATTAGATTGCTAACGAAAACATTTTAAAGAATATCGCAAGAGTTAAAGATGTCTGTTTATTTTTGAATATCCCCTGTATATGTCGATAATACAGTTTAATATTCACGTATGTCAACATTTGCTTTATACATTGAACTTGATACACTAAATCGACGCTTAGTGTATTATATTCTCATGAGTACAGGAAAGAATTGAATGCTCCATCGCTTTCCTAAGATAATATTGACATTACACACGGGCGATTCCATAAACACTATTGTACTCGTATAGCTTTTAAACGCTCGCCTTGTTGTTTCTAAGTACTAAGTACTGAGCTTTATTGGTTAGTTCGAAATCCTGACAATGTGTTTTTTAATCGATCGGTTAACTGATCTAGAAAAACATCAACTTGATAGTAAACACATTACATTATAGTATTTATAGTTTTCGGAGGAATGTTTTGGTTTTAATAAGTTTTTAATTGTCCTGCAAATTTAGGTTATCTTGACAATGAGTCAATGAAACGTATGCCAGGCCATGTCAATAAACTATCAATTTAGTGAGAATTTGAAACGCAACCTTAGAAATATCTCAACGATAATCGCTGCTAAGACTAAATTTTGTATGCTACCGTGCTACAAAGAGAAATACTCACAAAATAGAGCGTTTATTTAAATATGACGAATGACAGAGGGTTATTAGGATAATCTTTCGAATTTGTAATCGTTAGTGCATCAATATTTTCCACACTCGAATGCTATTTAGATCTGTATTAATACGAGCAAAGTAAACACAGGACTGGCTTTCGCAATACCTACTCGATTTATTTTGGAAGGTTTTGATCACGGATGCGTATTGGTTTCGCTCTCTACCGCGCGTTGTATTATACTTGTGTTTATAATGCGCTGTATTTATCTCATCATCATTCATCTATTACATAAACCCCAAATTAGGTCAATTACATTTCTTACCCCTAATTTCGTATATTTTCTCACTCATTTCAAGTTTTTTTTTAATTATATTTTTATTAATAGATACAAAGTATAAGACGTTACTTTTTAACTTAGTTTTTTTATTTGATCAGCATGAATTGCTATGCTACATTGGTAGATAAAACACCTCTACTGGTTAGAAATTGATTTTTCTAGTTACTGGTTTCCAGTGACCTGCTTTTAGAGAAGTCGTAACTGACAGCCGGCATAATGGGAACGCCCCAATTATTGTCCTAACATCTAAACACGTTGCCTAAATCCGAAGTTTGATGATGTCATTGACCGACCCAAATATTTTGCCTGAGGAATGATGTATTGCTGAACGATGATCGTCGTGTAAATTTACAAATAAGCGGGCAACATTTTTCGAGGTCATGTCAGACAGTGGCGAATCGTTGATATTGAGATCAGGATGCACACGCGTCTATTATATTTTATTTTAGTTTTATTGGACACAGACACAAAGAAAGGTGTTGTAGACCTATGTAAGTCGATATCTCAATGGAGAAAAAATACCAACTTGGATAATAGTGATGAGAAATAATATTATTATCTTAATCCTATAAATAATTAACACCACTATATTTAGACCGTTCGCATAAAAACGATTAGCGGACTCCACCTGTACACAATATAGAGTATATTTTCGATTGTAACCAGGCTTGTGGTTATAAGACTGTCATAGTTTTTACGCGAAAAAATAAGCTGATATTAAAATTAATCATAAAGACTAATGTGAACTGTTTAACTTATTTATTGAATGCATAAAAAAGCAAATAAAATGTATTTTTAATATGTAAAGATTCTAACTATGTTGAATCTAATAAAAAATTTCTTTTAGTTTATTTAGCAAAATTATGTCAATTTATTGAATAGAAAAGTTCACTTATTTTATGAGCCTATTGTATTATGTTTTATGTACAAAGTGCAATGCCTGTATCCGGCTGCTTTGATAATGAAAGGGAATATGACGTAGTTTTGTATATCACAAACTATTGTTAGTATTGTTTGTTTATAATTTTACTAGATTATGAAACTGATGAAAAATTTACAATTTAAGATATCGTTAATTTATACTATGATGTTCATAATATGTTTTTAAAGTATGGAGAATCTCTAACTGAATCTTTCATGTCAACTATAAAGTAAAAACGTACGCAAAATGAATACACATTGAGTACTAGTTTTACGACATTTTTCAAAATAGCAAAATGACTTCAAATTCATAATATGTTAAAATTGTCTATAGTACACAATATCGCTAGTAAAATTACAAATTGGTTGTTGTGTTTGGTTGGAGTGTTAACACTTGCAATGGGCTTAGCGACAAAGATCTTAGATGGCTCGGTCATTATTTATTAATTTGTGACTTCACAAACCAAAAGTAGTATTAACCAGAAGTATTCGAGCGAAATTCTATTTTCAGAGCATTAAATCTCTTTTACGTCGTGTCTATAAAAGCTATTGTAGATACAACGCGTTTATATTTTTAGCAAAAAACTTTTGTTTTATGAATCAACTAAAAGCAGAAAACATCCGTCCTGTAACAGCCAAACAAAATAATCGATCTCAAACCGTTTTAACTTATGTGTAGCATTTTAACCCCATATACCACCTTCTTTAAAAATATTTATTGCTTATCAAAATTTTTTTTTAAATGTTTATTTATTATATATTTGGAACAAGTGTCATGTTGCAAATGCGAATTTGTTGTTTAACTAGCTGAGCACGCACGGCATGCGCGTAATGCAAAATGTGAAAATACTTATTTTTTATTAAATCTATTTATGGTAGAAAGACCCTTGAACCAATTACAGAACATTCTTCAAAACTTTCATCACAAACTATTAAATGGTTTATAAATGCATAAACGACAAAAATATAAACGTTCATTTTTATTTACATAAAAGAAGAGATTAACACGAAGATACACAATATAATGCATTTAAGATTTCAAACATTACCTACTCGTCCATTTTAACCTAGCGAAACTTATCTGACAAATGCGAAGCAAACTGTGACTTGGGCCGTTTACACCGTGCGTGATTATGTGGACGGACTCCGACAAATTTGCACTGCGCATCAATTTATCATTTTGAAGTAAGGACCCGACGGACCATACAAATAGTACGGTGCGTCATCCGCGGTTTCCTGCACAGTGGAAACGCGCCTTGTTTTAAATTAAATATTAGCTTACTTTCGCTATATTATGTAATAACGATACATATATACATAAAAGGTATTTCATTTATGATAGATTCAATAAACAGACGAAATCCTACACCGTAGATGGTGAAAATATAATATCATTATTCATAACTTTTTCGCGTTGCGATATATATTTGAATATAATAGCTTTGCGAATGTTTTTGCTGTCGCGCTTAGTAACTGATATATCATAATGTTATGATGAGATAGCGATTATGATCAAGCGAAATTACTAATTCATGATTTAAGATTAAAATACACAATGTTGGTGGCAGTTACATGCCGGTCTTTGCGCAAAAATATCATTTTGATAAGTGTTTTGCTTTAGCACATGTTTAATAGAACCTGCCTCTTGGTTAAAATTAGTGGACAAAATGTACTTTTACTCATACATAATTAATGACATTTATTAATACAAAAAATGGTTTTACTATTGAAAGTCTGCCTAACACACTTTATTATAAAGCGACAATGTTTAAAAAAGTTTTAAGGCAATATTTAAGTTATCCTTTTTACGTCTGGGATAAGTTGAAGTTTACGTCGATACCTATCACAGTGAACTCCAATTGAATTAAAATATGTGATGGCCAATTTATAGGTACAAATGAATCTAGTGGCTAGGTATCGTATAGTAATAATAATAATATTTTTGCTTGCTTAGTGTATTGCGAAGTAAAAATATGTGTGATGCTTGCTTAATAAATATTGTAAAACTCTTAGCGAAACGTTTTTAAATTCCTTCTATAAGCCTGCTTATCGACTTTTTTATATAATATTATTATGTATTTGTTATCTAGCTTGTAACGTAAATTAGACCCACTTCCCGCACCTCGCACAGCCGCGTTGTGGAATACTCTGTCCTCGGCGGTATTTCCAAACAGTTACGACTTAGGGTCCTTCAAGAAAAGAGCGTATACCTTCTTTAAAGGCCGGAAACGCATCTGCGATTCCTCTGGCGTTGCGGATGTCCATGGGCGTCGGATCAAATAACTTTCGGTCCGTTGCTCGTTTGCCCCCTTCTCCTATAAAAAAACTTCCCGTTGTAAGATTTTTCTGAAATTTAGTACACACCTTTCGTACAGTTGACAATGCAATTTTTTATTCAGTGTCATTGTAAATCCATCTAAATACTTATAAGTAGAATCTAGAACAATATGATAAATCCAAGATAGTTGGCAATAGAAAATGCATATAATTTTGAACAGCCACCCCAACATAGGCATCAAATGAAAGGGCTTGACGAGCAATGTAGTAAATGGCTGCCGACATGCAATGGCGGATAACATATTATTGCACAATCTCCCAACATGGGTGTCAAATAAAAGGATTTGACTAATAGTACAAAGTGGTAAAAAGCTCAATTCAAATAAAATTGACTAAAAATAATTAAACTTAAATGATAGTAGCAATAATTTCTTCTAAGCAACAATTTTTACAAACATTTCTAATGCTATCAAAAGCTTTACAGACAGAAACGTTATTTATACATTCCTATGATACAAGGTGAGCCTAAAACCCACGGTCCGGTTTCCAACCATGGTAGCACGGTTGTTTTTTTTTCCTCAAAACTCATGCGTCCACAGGTTTGTTCGCAAGCTTTACTGTTTAAACCAGATCAGGATTGTTTAGCCACAAACTATATACCAAAGGAACAATATAGGCTGCTAAATATAAAAATCTCGAATAATTCTAAGTGCGTCATATCCGAACGATGTTTAAATGACCTCTTTTCTTCTTTCTTCTTTTATTTATAACAGTATATAATTTTTGACCGTGATTTATTTTAAAGCACAATTTTTCAGGCGTGCATTGATGATAATATGGACATGGTGGAGTTCCTAGTGAGCCACGGCGCAGATGTTAATCGACGCGACAACGAGGGCTGGACCCCCTTACACGCCACAGCGTCTTGCGGAATCGACAGTATAGCGAGGTAACTATTGTTGCAAGCGAATGTACAATATTATTTGAATGTTGTGTATTTTTTAAATAAACAAATCTGGCAACACTCCTATCTCAAATGCTTACCTATAAAACAAAAATTGCTACGTGACAGAGCAGTAGATGCTATAGCATTACATGGATATTAATAATATTTATTAATACATATATACTTTGATCCGCAGATATTCATAAATTATTAATTATTAATAATGCATGCTAATGAGGTGATCCTGAGCGCTAATAAAAATATGGCATGATAAATAAAATACTTTTTGTATGTCAGACTATATAACGATGCAATTTTTATTTTTTTCCCATTTACCTCAATACTTAAAAGTTTTATTTTTATTCGAAGTGGCTTGTCGTTTATTAGCATTGGCTTACATTTATGTATGTACTAGCTTTCACCCGCGACTCCGTCCTCGCGGAATTAAAAAAAAACTTGTAACCTATGTGTTTTTCCTGACTATGTAATACATGTCAAGTTTCACACATATCTACTGGATCAATATCCATCCGTCCATGCATCCACTCATTCATCTAAACATTCTCGTTTATATTATTAGTAATATTAGGCTCGATGTGGACAATTTACCTAAAGTCCACATAACATACGTTGTGTTCGCTAGTGCTGACATCCTACTTAGCGGTTGGGTGTTTTTCAAAAGTAGCTTTGCCTTCCTGCCACCATTCCAGATCGATAACGCATAATAGTTTACGTCACCAGTAAATTACATCTATATTTTAATAAAGTTAACGGTCATTCAGTTCCAATCTTCTTTTTTCATATATTTTATTAAATTATTAGATGAAGATATGACTTATATGACTTACCCGTCCAGGGTATAGATAAACACGGAGTATTTTTAATGGAGGTGAGCAAAGTGCCTCTAGAAATGGGGGTGGTCCTTAAGCGCACTAATTACCGTTTTACAAAGTTCATTGTTAAAATTAGTTAATTTGAAAACTTACACGTTGCATCAAATGTGACATTTATAAATGAAATATATGAATAACATACAGTGCAATAATTACAGTGTCCGTATTGAAATTAAATTTTCATAGTTACATGATGTATTTGCCTTATTTATAACTAAAAAATATTTTTAAAAGGTTTTTTTGTCTCGTGTCTGCTAATCCGCACTTGTTCAGTGAAATCTCCGAATTGACCGATTTTGAAGGTTCTTTTATTCGGTATCGACTAAAGTTTTTTGTAATTAAACGCTTATGAAATCTCGAACACCAGCATTATTTTTCAAATTTACAAACAATGTTATGTGGTCAGTGGGTGAATAGAAACAAGATTTGAAAAGCCTCTACACCTTAATATTCAATGATTTTCGTTACCAAATCACTGATTTTATCCGTGTAGTAAAATCATTGTAATGCCTCGGTGTAAAAGTTATTTCTAGTTTTATGTCTATCCATCTCATTTTGGGTACCTCACCACATCTCTAACGACTCCAGATTTTTTGCACTGCTCAAAATAATAAAAAAAAAACAGAAACAAGTATAACGCATATTTTTTTCCTAGATGCATATACACTATAAATAATATTCTTATATATATAATATAATATTCTTTATTTAACTAAAAACCAATTTTCACAAAATTGGTGAGACTCTGCCTCCTGAACTAGTTAAAACTATGTTTCCGGAGGCAGCGCCTTCGCTTATCTATTACTTAGCTTATATATAAGTTATTAGCTTAGCTTAAGAGTTAGTTGCTATATTATGTATATTGAAGAAACCTTTTATTTATACTACAATTTATTTCCCGATTAGGAGATTCGGAGTTACGTATCAAACATACATAATCCCATTCAAACATTCACATTTATTGTATTAATAAAACAATAATATTCATATCATTATTTTTTATCTGTAATTTTTCAATTAATTGTAATGGTTTGCAAACAGCCAATTTTTTTATAATCAGAACAGATAGCATAAGCACCAACTCTGGTGCTTATGCTAGCTGTACATTAACTGGACATATAGCTCCATCATCGTCGTCATCATCCATCATCGATATAGTAGTAACTCAAACTAACTAGCCCAGCCAGCACGAGGTTAAGTGGAAAGAGGGTCTTAAGATAATACTTAGCAAACAAAATATATCCTTCATCTATGACTTACATCCACCTCTTTGAGAAAATATTTATGTAAAATAATTTACGAAATCAACATTTTGTTTTTCAGGTTCCTGATCGAGAACGGGTCGGACGTGGCTGCTGTAAATTATGATGGAGAGCTGCCTATCGACCTCGCGGAAATCCCTGAAAGCATGCGCTTACTGCTTAGACAGGCAATAGAGTCTCAAGGTATTACCATACAAATACATTTGTTTCGGTAATTTTGTTTATGTTATAAAATATCTATGTCTAATCCTTTTGTTATTTGGCTATTAATATAACATTTATTTTAAGGTATTGATTGTGAAAAATGCCGTAAAGCCGAGTCGACAGCTCTATTAATGGACGCGAGGCAATGGGCAAAAAATGGATACGTGGAAGTGCGTGACCCGAAAACAGGAGGAACTCCCTTACACGTGGCAGCCGCTAAAGGTTACTTAGAAGTAAGTATGATTTTGCTTCTTGACTTTTCGAGATATACAGTACGACGACGTGGTAGCATTTTCGCTAAAAATTTTGATCACGTCATGGTAAAAGAGCCGCTGTCAGTTAGACTTATATAATGAATACGCTCAAAAATAACCGATGCAACTGTTAGCTTTTTAGTAAACCGATGATTTTAAACCTGTATAAAATATGTCAGAGTATCTATAAAACAAAAAATGTTTACTTATTTTATAGGTGGCTAAAACCCTACTGGAGGAGTGCAAGATTGATGCCAATTGCATTGATTACGAGGGATGGACTCCGCTGCATGCAGCAGCACTGTGGGGACAAAAGGAAGTGGCGGCTCTTTTAATCAACTATGGTGCAAAACTTGACATCAAGAATTATTCAGTAAGTGATTACTTCTTTCTCATTTCGGTTTCTGAATATATGAAATAGATGTTTAATCTTTTAGACTGAGCAGGAATTGATAGAATATTGATATGTTTCTGGTCAACTAATCCTCTACCTCTTTTTTAATTTACTCTTTAGTTTTCTCATTTCTTGTGCATATTTGGCAACACATCCGTATTTTATTTGCTTCTTCCTAATGTACCTTGTCACCTTAATTTAAATTTATTTTTAGGGTTCCGTACCTCGAAAGGAAAAAAAACGGAACTTCATAGTATCACTATTTTGTACGTCCTTCACTATTTTGTAATATCACTTTTTTGTATGTCCGTCTGTCTGTCTGTTAAGACCTTTTTTCTCAGGAACTTGTAGAGGTATAAATCTGGGATTTATTTTTCCTAAAAAAATCAATATAACGTTATTAAGGACATTTTGCTGCTGGAGACAAAAATAATGCGATGGCCCTATGTGTCATCTTTGCATAAATTGAACCAATTGTTCACTTGACACCTTATTCCATGAGAAATATGTTCTAACTAAAGGAAGCAAAACTGAAAAGCAAACATTATGTACACCACAGATATAACAGTACATAAAACTTTCTGTAAACTCAACTACAAAGGTTTGATTATCTTAATTTCTGATTATTATATATATTTGCAGGGACAAACCTGTGTGGAAGTAGTAGACCCTAAAATATCCACCTGGTTGAAAGAAGCGGCGATGACTGCGCGTCGCAAGGTGCTTCTCGCAGACAACACCAGGCCAAGAAGTGGCAGCTTTAGGCGCATTCCGCCAAATTCTGCTGACGAGCCCCGAGCGGAGGGCGTTGTTAATGGTATAATTAACTCTTTTCTCTGCACAACTCCTTGCTTACTTCTTATTATGTCTTACTAGCACATTATATTAGTTTGTAAAACAATCAGCTTGCGAACAAATACCTATGCTTGGTTTCTTTTTTTTTCCTTAATCATTTTTCGAAAATAACTTCACATTTTTTAACATAATTCTCACTAATGTTTTTGTGTTTTCACTATTCACCATGATACTGTGCCCTACGCAGTGTACATTGACAGATTCGAATTTCTGTTGTGAAGAATTCATTGTTCATCATCATATATATTGATATCGTTCATTACTATTCATGCAGCGAAAAATGGCTTATGCTGGAAGATAAAAAAGGCGATACCAAAATTTTTTATGAAAGTAAATGCCTGCAGCAAGTCAAAACCTCCTTGCGTGCGTAGTCAAAGTTTTAGAAGGTTTTTAAAAGAACATGAAAAAGAGCAGTGTAAGTAAACAGACGAAAATAGTACTAGAACAGAGGTCTAAATGGAAGGGATGTTATATATTAATAAAAATGATCTTAATAAGCATCATTATTGTGTGGTGATGGACTCTAACTATTAACCAGTGTCAAGACACAGCTGCTGGTGTACACTGCATTGTACACCATTTTAATACATGCAATGCGGTATTTTAAGAATTTCGTATACACTTACTTGAATTGTGAAATTCAATTCTTGCTAATTAGGTATTCGAGGCGTGTTTCTGAAATTTTGTGTTGTGAAACTTATATGTGAATCAACCTTAATTTTTCTTGTTAGTGAAAAATTAAATGGAAACTGCATGAGTACCAATAAAATATTATCAATGTTTTTGTGTTGTCCAAAAATTGTAGTTATTGAATGGGTATGTTGTTATCGATAAATTAGAAAATAAAAATAAGTAAATTTGTGTTCGTCTTTATCTGGTAATAAAAAAGTGTTTTATCGTAATTTGTTTCTATGTATATAATATGAATCAAAGTAGTGCATGAAATCATTACATGTTTGCGCAAATAATATAAGATACCAAGGAAATTTGATTTTAATAATTAAAAGTAATCTGTTTCGTTGATTATATTAGACAACAGTGTCAAATGATAACCTGTTTCTGTCCGATAAGTGCAAGTTGCATCACTATGTTTTCCTTCGCCGTAAGAACGTCAAATAAATGTACATACAAAATTCGATAATCGAAAAACACATTTATACATGGCGGGGATGGAACCTGGACCTATTAGATTATGGTCTTTCCCGACCAAGCACTTAACAACTAAGACATCCACAAATAAACGAGCACTGCTCCTGAAATAAGTTTCGAAACTGACTGCAGTATAGTCCAGATTATATATAGTCCCAAATTAACATTTCAAATTGTGACATTAAATAAAAGCAATATTCTATATGTTATTCCAGGGAAAACACATTCAAATAACACTACTACGACCAACGATGTCACTTTGAGACGCACGCACAGCTTTGAAAACGACAAGAGGTGAGTAATGGTTTATCATGTAAATGTCCATGGGGCAAACACTTACCCTAATGAATCGGAGGTGTATCTCAACTAACAGATTTATTACTCCTTACATACATTTTTGTCGGATAATACTTGTATTATATGCATGCATGGTTCAAAACTATAATTAAAAAACTTAACTTTGTTTTATTAAAGTCGTACTTCATAATGTTTAGAATATTTTTAAGGTTGTTTACAATATAAACAGGTTTACGATAATGAGATAGCTATTTAGTCAACTTGTAATTCTTTCGGTATCATTCCTTGGATTCGTCTATATGAATTTTAAATCCGTAAACCATTTATGCTTTGAGGTTTAAACGGCAGTTCTTTTGCTAAACAGTTAGAATGTTCTTTTTAAACCATTCCATATACACATTATAGACTTTATTTTCTGTCATTAATTTACTATCAAATAATGTTGGAGTGTCACAGTAACTGTGGGGTTCGACTGTAGTGGCACTTGTATTAATACTCATTATTGTCTCTTTTTAGTCAAAGAAAATGTATAAAGATAACTGATCCGGTGAGCATAACTCAAATTAAACTATGACAGCACACTAGTGCCCTACCGTGAATGGCATAATAGTATCACAAGATGTTATGACTGTAAAAAAATATGTTAACTAACTGTAATATCATTTTGATAGTGTCAATTTAAACAAATGTGACAGCGGCAGCTGCACAGTTTAATGTTGCCATTTTTATTATATCGCAATTCAATAAAAATATCACGCTTGATGTTGAGAAATGTAGGTAAATTTGTTAAAGCGTTTGGATGTATCAATTTAAATAGTACGGAATTACTACAACTGTAGTTGCAAATTAATTGTTCGGAGTTGCAACATGGCTGACTTTTAGAAGTCAGGAAATTATTGCTCACTTTTATATGACCATGTCAATGTCAAAAACTGCCGTAAGATCCTCTTAGGTCTTTAACCGCGACAGCAGCTCCTCTCTCACCGGATCAGATAGCCTTCTTTGATAACAATGGATGACATGTATTAATACGAGTTTTAGTGCGATGAAGTTTTGGAGTAAAGTGGTTGTGTGTATGCGAACAGCTTCACTCAGCGTTACCGCAACGTGACTGAACGCGTTAAAGCATCATCGTGTTCATCCATACCGCCCATGTCGCTGCAGTCTAGGCCGCCCTCATCATCCGTCGAAGTTAAAAGAAAAACTATCAAAATTAACAGCTCGGCAGGGCATACTAACAAGGATGTCCAAAACAGGTGCCGCGCTACTATCTTATTGCAATATGCTGCGACCAACGTATCAATTGTTTAGTCTTAAAAAACCCAATACAGTATATTTCAATTATAACGACGATCTGACGACTACCATCACGTGGTCATCATCCAACGAAAGTCGTTGATAGTCAGGAAGAAAGTAAAATGACATGAATATGCTCTCTATGAGTGGGGAAGAATTGCATGTGAATATAAAATGTGGGGGTAAACCGGTCGCGGTAGACCTTTAAAGCGATGAATGGATGGTGTGAAAGGTGCCGTGATTAAGGGAGTAGGGACTGAAATTACAAATGATAGATCCATATCGAAGGCCTTGTGTGCCGGCTTTACATGGAGTCAGATAAAGACAAGAATAATGGGATCAAAATAACAGATTTTTTAAATTCATCTATACCTCCTAAATTACCATCTATTAATAAAAAGTTAGTACAAATTTTGGCTGTGTCCCTGAGCATAACAAATGTATTTGTTAGTTATAAATGAAATCTGCTGTATGAGTGCAAACTACATACATATTATGTGTAAATTAAGATCATTGGTCACAGTACGACATCAATTTTAATAAATTAACCAAACATTACACATAACTACTAACATATTAATTTTTATGGATATACTATAATTTTTCTTAAGACATGCATTCTTCCGCTTGATACTCATGTCGTTAGATTATTGTGCATTTTCTGATTATAATTTGTTTTTGAAATTAAGATAATCTTAATGATTTATTTAATTAACTAAAAAAAGTAAAAGATTTCAGCTCATACGTAGAATATTTTGACGAAATTTACTATTGATAGAATTGATTATTTAATATTTAATTCACATTTTCTGATTTTTTATATAACGCTTTCTTGTGATTTTTTATGGATAATTTATAAAGAAAACATTAGGCTAGGTATTATCCATTTCAAACTTTTTGGCGGCTCCGAGGTCACTGCGTGTTGCAGTGTACCGCCTTCTCAATCCCTTTACGTCCCGCCACACTTAAAAAGTGTTCTGCGCAGTGACTTACTGTGTGCCGACCCGCCAACATGTTTGGAAAACGTTGTAATTAACATAGTGTCACATTCCAATCCAAATTCCGATATAACTAGTATCATCAAAATTTTTCAATAATTTTGTCGTAATGATTAATGTGTTATTTTTTTTATTTATCAATAGTAACAAGGAAAAGAGTGATACGGCGGAAACCAATACCAACAACCAGCGAGTCGATGCCTCCTTCGTGACTGTTAGGAGAAAGTAAGTATCTGACCCTGTCATTACTAAAAATACCTAAATAAAGATTTTTTTTTCTTTTTCATTTACATAGTTTTTCAAAATAGACTTGGTATTGTTCTTGTGTTATCTACAAGTAAAAGATCGCGAGTCGAATTGCAAATCGACTTTCGAAACATCTTTAATGAAAAATTGTTATGTCATGATAAAAATCTCTTTAGTATATTCAGAACATTGTGTCTGGGTCTGTATTATGTTTGTTAGAAAATTTATTTTTAGATAAAGGACAAGTAATAGTTTTCTTACAAAGAGAGTTAGTGTGCAAAAGTATTCTAGTTTTTACACAGTTCTATGCATGTATTGAAGTAGTAAGTAGTTGTAATTTTGATGAAAAGTAGGAAAAAACCAAAATTTAATGCAAAAATTGGTATTTATTTATATAAGTTATTAATTTACGAAAAATCTTATACTGCAGTTTTATTTCTCAATTAGAATATGTATTAGATTGTGTATGAGTATTTTAAGCATAGAATTTGGTATTAGAATTATTTTTTATGGTAACTAGGTTTTTAACTAGTTGTTATGTATGACAGCTCATCCGAGAGCGTTGAGTCGAACACTAGCGAATCGACTCCGAGTTCGACCACGCCGACTAAACTGTCGCCAGGCAACATATTCAAGAATTTCTTCAAGTACCTACGCTCTTGCTGATTTTCATTTACTTGGACACCGCACTATAATGTCAAAATAGTTATTCAATGTAATATTTTTGCTTTGTAAATCATCTAATTTTGATATAAACAATTATTCAATAACTAAATTAGCTTACCCTCAGAAATGAGAAAACGATGCACTAAGACAGAGATTGAAATTAAATTTAGTGTGTAGACGTACAGTAATTGTAACCCAACAAATTCCCATAAGTTATTTAAACTATCACTCCGACAGCTTGACCGTGATTCTTTTCCGGAGTGTTACGTCTCAGGGTTCAATTTTCCCAAAATTCAGATTTGCAATGATTTTAAGAATAAAATAGGTGTATATAAAATGAGCGTTATTTGATTTACAAAGCTTAAATTGTTGAAATTAATGTAAAGAATTTTCGAAGACAATTGTTCACTTTCCATAAATTAACTTTCGAGGTAGTCAGTTTGTAGATTCGTGTTCAAGTTTATATTTGTGTGGTTTTTTTGTAGAGCTTATTATAATGTTTGCTTATTCCTTTATAGTTTGCAAATTTCATCAACCATATTATTGGCGTAAAAGTGCATGACATTTTTTGTTGTGTTTTCAGTGTTCACTTTTCAACGTGCGCATGATTTAAGTTTGAGAGATGCTTGTGTTTTAATTGATTTGTATTTTTTAACACAATATATTTTTGATTTTTTAAAGGACGTTCGTGCCGCCTGTGCGAGACGACGAGAGTGAAACCCAAAGAAAGGCGCATGCGAAACGCGTGCGCGAGACGCGGCGCTCCACTCAGGGGGTCACACTAGACGAGATAAAATCCGCAGAGCAACTTGTGAAAAATAAAAATAATGCCACAGTTGAAGCCTCAACATCAAACGCGAGCCTATCACAAAAATCTGACAATTCACTTGCTAATGTTAACGCACACAGCGAATTGGTAAGTCTTCTGCGGTTACAGTTATTTTGTACAGATAAATCATGTATTATAATAATATAATTTTTAACCCCTTGTTTTCATCCTATTTAATTGTAAATATGTATCCATTTTTAAATATCATTGTGTTTAATTATTATGTGGTGTTTCAAATTTTGTCTTAATCTGGTTGGGTTACATTTCATACATATTCATTATATTTAATACATAAATATTAGAACATATATTCATAAATATCTGGGCAAGACTGCAATATTGTATGTTTTGTGTTGAAGTTGTTTAAAATTCTTTTTTTTATAACATGACATATATGTGATTAAAACGGTCATGGGCGCGTCTTAATTTGCAAAAAATTATATTTTCTTGAAAAAAGTTTTTAATATTGAATTGCATACTTGTTTTAGAATCCTTTGACCAGATATAGGAATTTCAAAAGCCACTAAACACATATCCTTTCTCTGTTCACAATTACAAATCAAATCGATGCAGTCACTTTTATATATCTTTAATGTTTTAAACTTTTATATATTTTTACTGTTTTCATTATATATGTGGAGGCAAATAGTGTGAGCAGTTAGTTATCGAATAAGATGTAAATGTAGAAAGCATCGTTTTTTATGGTGGATTGTGTCCGACACGATGTATCGCTGTATAGAGAGGCGCGAGGGCCGCCGGCGATGTGGCGGTTGCATGTAGCGTGGCACTGGCGTGCGCCTCCGCGCCTGCCTCCGCCACCGCCTCCGCCACCGCTGCGGCAACTATCGCCGCACATGGCGATCGTCGCCCCTCGTGGCGACTGCGCCTCGATCCCGTCCACAAGGTCTATAGACCATTCACGTTATCGCATCACGTACCTCGGATAATCGGATATCATACGTCATATATATTTTTCATATTCACACTTTTAAGTTAAAGTATGCCGTACACGTTAGGTTTTGCATAACGGTTTTTACCTTAGACATAAACGAGTTTCATAATTGGATAATTGTTATAAAGTTTTACCTTTAGGTTAAGCATATATGGTTAAAATTGTCATGCAAAATGTAACATTTGCGCCGGTCAAAAGTTTACCGAGATTGCTTTCGTTGTATTTATTTACTTTATTCCATTGTAACGCGACTCTTATGATTCTTATAGTCGAATGACGTCGATTACCTTGTAGTATTGTTATCCACCCTTCTAAGACACCCCAAAGAGGCAGTCTTAGAAAAAATAATTTTCAACTTTAGGATTTAAGAACATTCAGTACACAGATAGAGACCATAATATGAAAGTGAAATCTTAATTTATTTGCATTTATTTATTTCTACCAATATAAAATGTATAGTATAAATATGTATATGTACTATGATATCCGTATGTATGGAACACGACTATGAATTGCTTTAATAAATATAAACAAGCAAATTAAATTTAAATCCTTAGTTTGCACTTATTTACATTGCATTACTTTTCCTGATTTTAACTAAATAAAAGACTTTGTCTAGATCAATAAGTTAACTGCTTAAAAGGCAAGAAAGCGACAAATTTTGATCAATTTAATTTTTACAATTTAATAGCTGCCTTTAATTAAAATAGTTTACAGTTCTGTTGCAATTAATAGTCGTGTTTGGTTGTGTCATTAATTCGTGGTTATCGTAAAGCTGTTCCACGTTCTTCATAAGGCTTCATTATAACATTGTACTGCTCTGTTGTGAACTGAATTCTCTATTAAAATCTTCGTAGCTATTCATTTCTTCTATTTTGTACAATTTAATAATTTTTTGGCGGCTGAATTAAATGCAAAATAAAAATATATTTATCAGGTCCAGTCTGCATGTGTTATTTTTAAGTATATTTTATATAAAATAATAAGTATCGCTTATGTGTTTTAGTATGATATCAAAGTTTGTTACAAGCTACGGTTTTTTTCTAATGGTATTAAGTCGAAACAATTGTGACTGGTTAAGTACATTTTCATGTGCATGTTAAATGACTGAATTAACCGATATGTCTCACCACACCTTGTGATAATAGAACTTTTTAAAGTAGTGAATGATATTTAACTATATTATAGTTGTTTTTTAGTACTAAAACTAACTATAAAGAAACAACAATCATTTCCTTTGATGATTTAGTAGGAATTAATTGTTTTGTTATGTAAATTGTTTAAATTTGAATAGAGTATCTTTGATTGTGATAATTCCCAATCACCAATCACCAATAACATCAAACCACAGTTTTTCTGTTGTTTAGTTTAACTTTAAATAATTTATTGTTACTGCTAGCTGTTGCTAGTTAATTAAAATTTAATTTTGACTGGCATTTAATTATTGACTGCAATGTATTTAAAGTTATGTTCATATTATCGAGTCCAAATTAAGTTCATTTCATCGGCTTGAACGTTCACCTCGCTGTTCGATTTCACTCTAAGATCTATATAAATAAATAGCTTTTAGACAATAAACTAAAAATATTTTTGGTGTGAAAACAAAAATTATTTATCTTGACTTTTTTTTGTAACTGGAGGAGGACGGTGATGCGAATGCGGCAAAGGTGACATCAACAGGGCCATCTCAAGCGGCAGCTGAGGCCACAGTGTTTGTGCGCCGGACGCTGGCATCCAGTACATCAACCTCACTTAACAGAACAGGTAAATACATAGAAATAAAATGCGTAAATGTTTGTTATCTTTATTACTAGCCTCAGAGAGCTATCTTGTGAATAGTATAGAGAGCAATATTGTTATTGTTTCAATATGCACTAACTGTCAATATAGTACTATTCTGTCTTGTACTAATTTGCTTCACTATTATATCGTATAAAATTAGCATTAAACAAAATTTAGTCCAGTTCAAAGGGGATTAAATTAATCGTTGATCTAGTCTTTGTCACTTACGTAATAAAAAAAAGAACAACAAAGTGCCTCGACCAATAACGTTAATGTAATAAAGGGCTTTAATATTTATTTGAATTTTGCAAGAAGACGACAAGGAGACTGAGAAAAGAGAGAACGAGGCTACGGAGACCGTGAAGTTGAGTAGCGATCTCGGATCTTGTACCGTCCCCTCGCCAGCAACTCAGACCGTACAAAACATGATTCAGCGCCGCCGCAGGTCGAAACGTCGCTCTACTGGTGTCGGACAAGTAGACTTTGAAGTGAGTATAAAGCATTTCCATCATTACAGCGGCTGACTTTGACCTGAGCGCTGAACAGTGCCAACATCTAACACTGCACATCAACTTGTGCGATGTTCCGATCCGCCAAGATATTTGAAACTTACAATACCTTTAATGTCCAACATATATCTTTTAATGTTGATTTTTATCATGTTTTTCCAAAGAGAGTATTTTTTTGATGCGTAAAATAAATACTTAATATTGATAATTTAGTATTTTGTCAAAGTTATGGTTTGTTAGAAGTGTGATTGATGCTTACGATTTTTTTAGTTAGTGTACAAGTGACAGGACTCTTTTTGTTTTAATGTTCCTACCCAACTTTAGAGATATTTATTTATATTGAGAGGGTACCGCAATAAAATATATCTCAGCTTTACACTGCACGACAACATGTTTATTTTGGATGAAAGATCATATGATGCGTTTAAAAAATTGTTTTTACGAAATTGTTTAAAAAAAAGTTTTTAGAAAACGGTGTTATATTGTAACACAACTCGGAAAATGTTCGCTGGATATTTGCCAGGATTAGTTAATAAATAACACATAACTGACGCAAGAACTGTTTCCATTTATGATGTAGTCTTCAAAGAATAATATCTGTATACTGTGTTTAATTCAAAACCTAAAGTTTTTTAAACAAAAGTCTTTATATTTTTTAATTTACGAAGTATAGCGTCAAAGTAAAGATAATAATATATTTTATAAGTTAATTAAAAGGTTTGAGATGACTCTTGTTGTTTTTTATATAAGACTATAAATTTAATATAGATATTTATAGTCGTAACCATATTTATTAATCATTAGTTAGAAAACACAACAAAAGTCAACTGAAACGTTACATTTTTATGTGTAATATTCGTAACTTTGTCAGTATTCAAGAGCGTTTACAATAACGTTGTTTTGTACAATAATGCATTGGTTTAGGATTCTACCAACGACAGAGGTGCAGGCGGTGATGGGGACGAGGAAAACGGTGATAAAAACGAACCAGTAAGTGTTTTGATATGTTATTATTATGCTGTATTTTTTTTTACTTCGATCTTTGATTAATTTAAAAAGGGACAATTTGACATATCTATAAACAGTGACCTTCGCTAGTAAATGTCCGTTTATAGATAAGTTATAGTCTCCGTACTCATTTACAAATAACTTAACGATTATTTTTGCTCATCCGCGATATTTTCAATTTGTCCAAATTTACCCGATTTTAAGATCGTTATAACAATTGAAAAGTATTCTTTAGAAGGCGTTCGAATAATTTATATTCCGTTTCATAGGAAGCTATTTTAATTATCTTCGTATGTCACCGATTTAATATTGACCTCGACCAATGCTTCTATGTTTTGATTAAATGAAAAGATATGTGAATTTACTTTTGTATATCGAACTGCCACTATTTATGAATCAGAGACGTTCTTCTCCTTTCGGTGACATTTCTGCCATCGTAAGATTGTTATTGGAAATATGTAATAACGTCTATTAACATATGTTATAAAATAGATAAATATGTACATTAGGTTCTAAGGGAAGTATTGTCAATGGATTTATTAAAAGAGTTTAGAAGTTCTATGAAGCTAACTATAATGAATATCGATCAGCTTTAACCAGTATTAGTTCTCTCTCTCTTCTTGAAAATATTTGTATAAGTGATTGTAAAATCATACCAAGACATGTTACTTAAATCACTTAATAGCTTTATGAAATGTTCAGTAATCATTTTCGAGAAACAATGATGCCATTGATACAGTCAGAACTTTTAAATCTTTAAAAACGTTATTTAGTTATTACAAGACATTTTCTTAGTGAGAGTAAAACAACGATAATATGTAACAGTTACGATCCAAAATTGACGTATTGGCTTGAATCCAATCGGTACTGTACATACTAAATGACCCATAAATTCATACGTCAACTGCGAACACTTCAAGTACGTTTGTTTGTATTTACAAGTGATTTATCTATTTGTCTATTTATTGTTAAAATCTATATACTATCAGAACAATATCAATGTTAATGTTTATACCTGTCTTGTCGTGACTATTTGATTGATGTTATAAACGAATTCTTAGAATGATCAAACTGTAGTGAGTATATCGGTCGATGACGGCACATCTGACTGAACACATGGCCGAGTGACGCAGTCTACGCGTTTTGTTCCTCTTGATTCTTTCTTTGATATTTGCTGTCGTCTTATATTATTTATTCTGTTTCCACTTTATTTTGGTCTTGATATTCATCGACCTTAAGTTCTATTAAAATTACCATACGAAAGTTACCCTAGTTATTAGGTATTTGTTTCATAGATCTTTTAAATCATTGATCCACGGCTTAGTATTTAAAATATTTAATAAATTATACAATTTGTGATAAAATTTACTTGGCAGCCCATAATTGGTCTCCTGGTTTTGTAATTTATTGTAATATGTCTCGTAATACGTAGTAGAATTACGCTTTAGCTCACGTTAATCGCTTTAGTTTTGAAAGCGGGTAATATTACCGGGTACGAATATTCTTTAATGTTCTCAGATGTTTTATAAAAATCTATGCAGTGATTTAGAAACTCGAACGAGAACTTTGATGTTTATTTTTGACATTACATATATATATACATAGATATACGTGAGCAGATATAGTGTGTTATAGAATTCCAGTCATATACATTAGACGGGACCAAACAAATCAGTATTTGGGTCACGCGGTATACTGAACGGGAATCTGTGTAAACTTGAAAATAGATTTTATTTTCGTCGTCGACCCAAAGACAAAAGGCATTACGCGCTTCTGCAATTCAGCACAACTACAATTATTGGTTATTTGGATTTAGAACAAATTTTATTCAATGTACGATCAGAAACTCGGTGTAGTTATTTTATTTTAATTTACTTTTTATCAGAGACTAGCTTTTGTCCACGAATCCGTCCGCACGAAATTAAAATAAAAAACAAACCTATTAAGTATTCTATGTGTTCTTCCAAACTATGGTCTATATCTGTGTCAAATAACATTAAGATCCGTTGAGCCGTTCAGGAGGTAATTTCAAACATCCATCCATCTATCAAAATTTTCCCTATACTATTAGTAAGATTAAAAAAGTAATAAATTATTTAAGTGTAGTTCACACATTTCGAATATTCAAACACTAAACTGAAAAAAGTGGGGCGTCTAATTACGCATTTGGAATGTTTTCCTCACGTCAGACGGATTGCTGCTGATGAGAAAGCTTCCATTTCAATATCACCCGTAGCGTCATGGACATCTCCCACACAGTTTCATAGACCTGTGTTTGGCGTGGGCGTCTACAACATTTCCACACCGCATAGATTTATAAGAACTTGAAAAACATTCAGTTTGTTCTCATATCGCGTACCGTTCGCCCGTAGTCTTATTTGTGACTAAGTTTTCGCGTTTATGCGGAATGTGAGTGAAAATGAATCGAAAGCATGATAGATATACTTCGCGGCAGAGAGGTCTGAATTCGAGCTATGGATCATCTCCGAGCGTACTCGGCTCCATGGCCTCTTCACAATACCGCCCCTACTCTAACAATTATTCTAATTCGTACACTGCTAGCGCGTACAGGAATTACAATCCATATACGGTCGGTCTCGGCCGGCCGTCCAGCCTGGGCATATATGGGGGCACCAGTTCGGGTTACGGCGGAATTTATTTGAGTAGTGCTACATTAGGATCATTGAATTTAATGACACCTGTCCTGAAGAAATTAGACAAAAAAATATTAGCTAGCCAAAAGAACTTCAAAGCTAAAAGTATCCCTCCGCCGAAGTCACAGGAACAATTAGACTCATCGGAAGTGGCACCTGTAAGACCGGAGAGGAAATCTCGTTCGGCGAACAGAGACCGCGGTCTTAGTAAAGAACGTTCACGCTCGCTCACATCTCTCGACTCAGCCGCCACTCTTGACTCACGTTCCTTGAGTCTCAACTCTTTAGCATCAGAAGGATACTGTGTATGTTTAACATTCTTCATCATAACATCAAAATTGTTGAAGACAATCAGAATGTCTCTAACTTATAAAGATTAGTAAATTATAAAAAAAAATCTATGTATAAATGCAAAAAAAACTATATATGTATTTCTTACCTTAACACTGTATAGACTTGACATACGGAATCGTATCTTGTTTACTTTATGATGTAATTTCTATTGTTCTCTGATTTTTAGTTTGTTTACTCGAACTGTTTAATTTCATTACAGTCAAATTCGGAACAACGGAATGAGGATGAAGAAATAAATTACAAAAAGTTATATGAGGAAGCCATGGTCGAAGTGAAACGACTACAGGTGCAGCTGGCCGAAACTGAAAAGAAACTATCGGAAGCTGAATCAACAATAAAAGAATATGAGAAGGTATTCTTTGTTAAATTTACTGTGATATTGTATACAAGTTGGGATTCAATTGGTGCCCACTCCAGTGATAGCTGTCAAAGTACTGGAAATAATTTAATTAATAAATTAAATAATAATTTTTTATTGACCGCGTTGTGGAATGGTCTGTCCTGGGCGGTATTTCCAAACCAGAACGACTTAGGGTTCTTCAGGAAGCGAGGGTATAACTTTCTCAAAGGTCGAAAACGCATCTGCAATTTCCTACCCTGGTATTCCCGCCGCTTGTTTGCCTCCTATTATTTATAAAATGAATAATATACCTTTTACTGGAAAGAAATTTTATATTATGAAACAAAGTATAATAACAGAAAAGATTTTAACTAATACTAAGACTAATTGTAGTTATATATTTAAAAAAAAAATAAGTGAAGATGTTTTTTTTTTCCTGTATATAGATTACTCTCTGGAGGGGTATCGAAAAGTTCCATCATGTATATTATATCTTTTTTCTAAAATATTTTCATATATTTTATTCAAAATATATATTTTATGAATAAAATAGCAATGAATATATGAAAGAAGAAGAATATTTAGTATGAGCTTGTATTATAACAGATGTGATCCTATTTAAAACATTTGACTAATTCTCGCCCACCGCTTCACTAATTATATTATTCACTTACGCATTGCGCGTTGACAGATTTGCGCAAGTTTTGGCTTCACATATCACATCCACTCATTATGTTTGTTTTTCATGCTTTAAAGGCTTCTGTTAAATGTGTAAATTAATTTACACATTGTAGTATAATAGCTTTTGCAAAGTTTAATCTGCCCTTATTTGAAGAATATTTGCAGAGGAATGCGAGTCTATCTGAGATGGAAAAAAGAGAGAAACGAGCTATGATCAGGAAGTTGTCTGAGATGGAAGAGGAGTTGAAGGTAAGGCATTATCTGGTCTAAGACATGTACTACGTTCGTTAAATTTTAATTTAAAATTTTAATTGACCATCCTTATGTACCAACCGATCGAAATGGCGTGAACGCGGTGGCATCGCTATGACGAGTTATAATGTTGGTATTCGTTTTATAGCAATTGCAAAAACTTAAAGCCGAGAACGAAAGGTTGAGAGCTGAGAATCGCGCCTTAACGCGGGTCGTGAGCAAATTGACCAACTCCGCTAAATAGGTAAAATGTGTTCGATTGACAACAACCGCTCAGCGGCGACGGCGGCGACCACTCGGGTGACGGTCACACGGTCCTTGGCTACTTCACAATTCTCACTTTATTTATATCAAATATTTAAATTTTTATTTTGTTTAATTTTTCATTATAAGACATGGCAATGGTGAAACTTGACGGTTGCATTATGTCGTTAGATTATGAACAAAGCCTCGGCCGTTGACCGCACCGGGAAGCGTGCGCCGCGCCCCCCCCCCCCCCCCCGATACATTAACCGAGTGCCGCGCGCATGCTTTGTTACATGCCTGCAGCGTACACGTGTGTGTTCACGGCACAACAACTACCAACAACAACAACTTGTCCCAATAAAAAATATAACAACTACATATTTTCATTCTTTTAGAAAGAAGTATTCTAGATACTGAATGTAGACTGTTTTATTCTTATGACATGATCATTTGTTTCTTAAAAGTAGCAAAACTGAATTGAGACATTTTTTACGTCGCAAAGATTGCTAAATATACTGACCCCTTAAAATCTTCAACTGTATTGTTTCGCCTCAAGATGAAAAGTTGGTAATGCTCGTTACTTTATCACGACTGACGACTATACGATCCACACGCCTTGAACACAACACTTGTGCCGGCACATCCAGGCTCCTCCCGGCTTATCCGGCTACATGTAACGGACCTGCTACTCGCTGCGTTGTGCCCATATATAACTATAATATTGTGGATTTCGATTGCTTATCTATATTTGCATAAATACATATTGTTGTCCCTTTCATTCTCTTCCACAAAACAGACCACAATGTGTATTCATACAAGTGTCACTTCCGTCGTATTCAAAGATCACATTTAGTTTTGGTTACGTCGCCATAAACGCTTTTTTATTAACTGTCGTTCGAATTAAATAGTAAAAAGTGTATGAAAATAAGCCTTTTCATGATTTATTAAATAATAAAAGTTTCTGGTAATCATTATGAGTTATGTAAAAAATAAATTTGTCTGTTTTCAATTCAATTTTAAGAGTCATTCTTGAATTACAACTGACAACATTGTTTATTTCAACTGTCATTTTTTTTAAATAACTAATTATCAATTTTACATCAATTTACCCCGTTTTAAAAGGCCTAAATACGTACGCAATATAGTATTTTGTAGATTAAACGGTTTAACCGATTTAATGCTTTTTTTCCAAAGAAAAATTTAACGTTTTAGGCTTATCGTAGTTCATAGGTTTTTAAAGTTTTATTTTTAGGTTTTTACAATAACCATTATTTGTCGTATGCTGTAAAATATGGAGTCAGCTTTTTAACACCGCATCAATTAATACAAACATGACAGAAACCAATAAATACATTCAATCAAGTTACGTGGACCCGAGGACCAGCGCATCTTGTGTTGCATGTTATATGTCTGGCAACATCCAAAACCATTCTTACTGTGGGTTTTAACTGTCGAAATACTTGATTAAAATATATTGCCGTTATTCTCATTCTATTTGAATCAACACATATATATTCTGCAATAGACGACAGTAGTAAACATTGCAATATATTAATATACTTTTGATCTATCCGAATCTCGTATGAGTTGCGACCTTTTGTGACCAAGCCACGCAGCCTCATCGATCAATTAATATATGAAGCCGAAACATGTAGAAACTTCTATAACTGCGTCACTAATTTTATTATAATAATTATGAATGACGTAACTGATTTTGATATCGGCATGTGGCATTTTTTAGGGTTGCCATTTTATAAAATGCCAGCTGTCGTCCGTGACTCTGACTTCGAGAAATTAAAAGTATAATAGCCTATTTATTCTTCCAGAACATGTTCTGGTGCCGTTCTGAAGATACCATCTAACAAATGGCCATCCTTCAAAACTTTTTCATTTATAATTTTTGTTACCAGTGTTTCGACAGTGCAATTTCACGGTTAATACATTACACGGTTCACGTACATACTTATAATCCAGATGAAATATCCATCCATACATTTTAATAACTCAATTTTGTTACATTATTACGTTGTAAAGTCATAAAATAACTTGGAATTGTCCAAACACTCATGGAACATACCAATTTTATAGGAGGAATTGATAACATTGTTTTATTCTACAATTAAATGTTATGTTTTCAAAAAAAAAATACATTTTTATTGTTGTGATAAATTTAAAAATTTCAACTTTTTCAACAATGTTTTCTTAAAAGAAATGTAAATTTTTGTACATTTAAGATATTTACGTCAATTTGTAATATAAATTTGCGATTTTTGCTTTCAAATTAACAAAAATAATACAATTTGTTTTATTTTACTGATATTATAGAAACATTTTTTCTAAACAGTAAATAAATGTTGTTTGTCTTGAAAAAAAAAATGTTTGGTATTAAAACTGTTATTGTTTAAGTTCTGAGATGTTTTTTTGTTATAGGTGTAACTTTAATTATGTATAATATTTAATTCTTGTAATGGTATTTGCAGAATTTGGCCTTGGTACAAGTGGAGACTCAGCGTTTGAGAGACGAGAATTCAGCCCTTATTCGAGTCATAAGCAAGTTGTCAAAATGAGGCTCTCTCCTTGTGTACCTCCTCTTCGCTCCCCGCCGCACCAGCTCGAAGTACGGCACAAGAATACAATATGTGCTACGCAGTCCTATTTTAACGACGTGTAAATAATACCATATAAGTAACAATTTATTTATAATGTGTTTTTAGTTATAGCTTTATGAATATAATGCATGTTGAAGATTAATTTTAAATTGAAAATTTATTGAGTGTTATATGTTTAAAATTATGTACAGTTGGCAATGGGGATTGGTTTTTCTATAATTAATTCATTTTATTTATGAATTTTTTTCCTGTTATATATGATTCTTAAATCTATGATTTTTTTTTGTATAAATCTTTTTTATTTCATACTCTCTAATCTGAATTTATTTGTCTGTATCTTTTTTGAAGAAGTGTACAAAAACATTTAGGTTTTCGTTTTGCCGCCATTGTCGCCATTTAGCATTGCCAAGTGTATAGTTTGTGTTTTAAATTTAATATTATTGTACCCATGTCTTACACGTCTTAATATATTCCTAAAAGATTTTAGTTATAAATAGTTTAAGCATAACCTATAAGGCATCACGAAAATAGTATTGGAAGTATTGTTGGAACTATCTGTTATCAATTTTAATTTAATACAATGTAATTTACGGGCTTTTTGGCCATTTAAATATGTCGTCATCATATCAATTTATTAATTATTGACATGAAATATATTTGTTTTTTTCTTTTTCTTTCTTATATATTTATAAATGTGTCTATAAAAAAGGTTATTAAAAATATGGTAACTTTACACGAAAATTACCTCCGACTGATGAATAAATTTTTGACGATTTTAAGACATGTAATGATATGCGACCCAGGAGTCATTGCATATAGCAAGCACATCACCTTTCTACTGGTCCTTTGTTTCAAACATCACAATAAATCACATTTTCTTATAGTGGTATATTAAATGTTACTTAAATGTGATGTATAAATATTTTCCTTTTCTTTTTTTACATTTCTTTCATCGTAAACTCTGTCTTTGTATTGTTATTATTGTTTTGATTTTATATATTAGACGGTTCGTGAATAATGTTGAATTGTGGATAGTTAACGAACCCTGGGTAAGCAAATTTTAACGTTTTAGAGTCGATATATTAGCGTTGTAAGATGTGTGATCGTTTTAATAATATTGTAGCAGATAGATATCCACCGTAATTTTTAATGTTCTGAAAATTTGACTGCGCACTAAAACAATGGTGCGTACAAACCTGGCTGGGAAATTATGATTTTGGAAAAAAAAAATTTTTTTTAGATGTAAAATTGTATAATCTCAAATGTTATGGTTAATTTAATTTCTTTCAGAATCTTCGTTTTTTTAAAGACATGTTATCATTAAAATGAAATAATTAATAAGGTAATTCGAATTTTCAATGTATAAATGTGAAATGTTTGATATTTTTTTTTTAAATTTATTTGTTTGTAAAATTTTATTTATTTCCAGAATTATAATATGGCCAAAATAAATTGATTGAATTGAATTTATTTATCTTTCTTTTTTTTTCCTTTCTTTTATTATATTTTTACTTTAACATGTTGAATAAGTTAAGAAAATATAAAAATTTATACAGGATCGTTACATTGTTATATTTTATTATTTAATTTACTTTATTAATTTATTCTTATTTCTATTCTTACTGACAAGAGGGTAAAGTTTTCGCCGGATATGTAAACATAATATCTGATGAGTTGTCGTTACATACTTCAATTTCTCCGCAGTATTATTGGGGTAAAGTAATTTGGTTACTTGGTTTTTGAAAGGAATTACTAATAATCTTCTTGAACATAATGCAATGTATATAGCATTTTTACATACGGCATTTCTAGAAATGCCTTAAGTTAGTTAACTTTTGTTCACAGAATAAACTGTAAAACGACTGGTTTCGTGCCTTTGTCTAATCGTATTTTTTGCAACTGATTTACGGTATGTCTTCCATTTACAGTCAAAGAATTAAATTCGCCTATTTATGATCGAATTTAGTATCGCAAACTGTTACTATAAGAGCTATAATTTATCGCTTATGTATGTTGCTGCGACTAGTTATCGTCCTTATTGCATTGTCGGCAAATGACAACCATTAATATGGTTAGGTAATACACGTCTTCGACTGTGCAGTATGTGCAGACACGCATTGGACATTTTTATTTAAATCCATTAATTGAATTATGTTAACATTTTCCAAATTTATTATTAACAATATTAATGATTACTTTATTTAAATACAAAAAACGGACTAAAAGTAGGGTTACCAGGCCTTAGATAATTTGACACTTAGCCTGCAGTTAGAGAAATACTGGTTCAATAAGCAGTATCCGAATACACCAGGGGAAAATTAATTGACCAGCGGTCTGGCTTACATTGTCATCTGACGATTTGACATAAGTGAACATGTTTGCGCACACGAATTACACAAATTACAGTACATGTAATTAAAAGTAATACATATTTCGTTATTAGCTAAACCCGGTTATTTCAATGCCAAAATAATGATATAGTACATACAAAAATCTATATCTATATATATAAAAAAGTCGTGTTAATTACACTATTTATAACTTAAGATCGGTCGAACTGATTTAGCTGAAAATTGATGGGACCTCCCCATTAGAAGCTTAGAACTAGGAGACGGACATAGGAATTTTTTTATCTTGTGTGCATTTTTTTTATTCCGCGCGGACGGAGTCGCGGGTAAAAGCTAGTACATCTATATATATAAAAGAAAGTCGTGTTAGTTACACTATTTATAACTCAAGAACGGCTGAATCGATTTGACT
>JAOPJD010000025.1:6197170-6212192 GCA_026167825.1 Papilio polyxenes | reverse complement strand
CAAAATTGGTCCAGTCGTTTAGGAGGAGTTCAGTCACATACACACGCACACAAGAAATATATATATTAAGATATTCACATTTTATCATAGCTTCTCTTGTTGTATATAATAAGCCCTTAGCACGGGTAGCGCTACTAAGAAATTTTTAAGTAAACGATGATTAATAACAATTACAATATTTTATGTACAAAAATTCCGACGATTCATGCGCCCACTTATGCAATGTCATCGAAGGGAGATAAATTTCGAACTAGCAAGAAAAAGACGATCTGTAAAAGAAATAACGCCAGAGAAGGCTAAATTGAAATCAAAAATATCGAAATATTTATAACACTAAACTTACACTCGCATTTCGGAGAGTCCCCGGACCATTCGCCATCTTGTTGGCAAATCAAACTGGATTCTCCAACAAGTTTGTGACCGTGCTCGCAGTGGAAGTCAATGGTCGAATGTACGTTGTAGTCGTAAGCCTCCATGTAACCACCGGCGGGGACTTCGGGATCAGCGCAGGTAATCACTAAAAATGTACAAAACATGTGACTGAATCATTTATGTAAATAAATACATATTTATCTATATTTTTTTTAAGTTCGGTCACTTATAAGTAATAGGGGATTTAACCTATAAGTAAATTGATCGCAGAGACTTTTCCTTTATCAGTCGCTTAGTGCAGATTCCTTAAAATAAACGTATACTGAGAGACTCCTCATTAATCACTAGTCTCTGAGTGCTGCAGTACGTACAATTAGCTAATATTCTCATTGTTCTCTACTTATATTTGATGATTAAGTTTGTTATGCAGCAATTCCTAAATAATAAACATACTGACAAACATCGAAGTAGGTTAAGTTAGGTTAGTTTAAATTTTAAGTGCTCTTCGATGTTGACAATATTACTCGTATGTGATATTTCACGAGTATGATTTGCCTTCATTATCTTATTGTGATACTCTATCTGAAGAGGTTTATTTTTAAGACCGGACCGGCTACCGGGAAATCGATGTTAATTAGAGCTTCCGCTGCTTACAGGGGCTCGTGCTAATTACAATCTCAGTTTCACAGAAATAATAACTTCACTGGATTCTTACAAATAGATTCCAATAAATTGGAATTTAATATAAATGTATAAATGCACTTTTAATTTTGTTTCATAATACTCACGATCACATGTTGGAATGTCGTGGGACCATTTTCCATCTCGGTTGCATGTAAGGAACTCAGTTCCTGATAACCAGTAGTCGGCTTCACAATTAAACTGCGCTATGGAGCCATAAGTCGTGGTGCCGTTTAGCAGTCTGAAGGAACCCTTGTACAATTGAGCGGGTGTTCCGCAGTCGACATACTTGCAAGAAGGCGGTGACCCAGCCCAAGTACCGCCAAGCTTACAGGTTACACTCTGCAAAAGTAGTTATAGGTATAATTAAATTGCGCTAAAGTCTAGATAAATGATTCTTTCAAGTAAGAATAAAGATAACATTGTTAAAATCTAGACTAGAGTTTTGTAAAGAGCACTTCGATTTAACCAAGATAACTAAAGCGATTTCTTTTGTCGAATCTAATATTGTGAGATCGCTAGAAATAAAATCTCTACAACAGTCCATTTAATAAGTAAAGGTGAATTCTGTTTTTTTTTTTTTCCTTTAAAATAGACAAAAGAATAAACTTGTATCCGTTACTCAATTTATCTATTGCTCATTATTTTTCGATGTGGTAGTGGCCACGCGCTAGTTTATTATAAAACATTACTTACAGGTGTACCAAACAATATGAATCCATTTTGGCAAGTGTAGGTTGCCAAAGACCCGGCTTTGTGTCCACTAACTGCTACAGTCGCGCCTGCCACCGGCGGCGGCTCCGGGCACCAGTCGAACAAACACTTGGGCGCTTGCCCACTCCATACGCCCTCATCGCTACATTCTCTCGACGGCTCACCGACGAGAGTGTGGTTCTCTTTGCAAGTGTACATCGCCCTCGCTCCGTGCGTAGTGCGTCCGTCAATTAAAGATACTTCGCCATCTTGGATCGGGGTAAGACCGCCGCAGTCGACATCTTGAAATAATAATTTGATGGTTAGATTCTTTGATCACCTACATAATGCCATTTCTTTAAGGTGTATTTAAGGATTTTTTAAATTATAATATAGGCACTTCATACTAGTTAAGTAGATTTAGTAAATGTACCCTAAGGGCCTCCGTCCAATTTACTCTAAGCGTGGCGGTAAGTAATAAAGATGCTACAGGTACACCTACTGTATAGTAGACTATTACTTACATTTACAACTCGGCGCTGTACCGGACCAGAAACCGTCTTCCTTGCACTCTCTAGTTTTATCTCCAAGCAACATGTGACCTTCTGGACATCTGTAAGCTATAGATGCTCCCACCAGGTAGCTGTTTCCTTCAATTGTTGTATTCAACAGTTTATCTGGACTCCCACAAGATGGCGGCACTGGAGAATAACGTTGAATATTTAACGTTTTTTTGAGTGAAATATTTTTTTTTTTACATTTCGCATATCATTTCGCCACAGAAAAAAATTACCAACATGTTTATTATACTTATTTCACCAATTGCAATGCAAATTTGCTTAAAATTATTATTTAATATAAACATTTTTTATGTATTAACACCCGTTTGGCGAATATTAATCGGAAGTACACATAACAAAATGGTTGCAAGTATTGCATTTGTATAAATTAAGATTTCAAGAAAAACACTCAAAAAACATTCGCCAAGGATTTCTCAGCCGCTAAGCGTGGGATATGCTGTCAATATCGAGCATAGGTATTCGGTGAATAGCCAGCTAGTATAAATAGCTTCAGCTTTCCATTACCATCATATAATAGCTTTTAGCGCTTTTTGTTACTTTTTCTATCACAATAAAAGTAAAACACGTGGCAGGTTTTAATAAAAAAAGTAGAAAAATTTTGCAAAGCATTACCAATAAATCTAATTGAAATCAATCAAATTATTACTAATTTATTAACTTATAATAAACATTGAGGTTTATAAAACCTTGTGTTCTGTCCCCAGGTGAGTTATAAGGCCATGAAGACAATCAATCAATTAATTACTAATACTAAAATTGAAGAACTAACAATAAATGCTAGCGTTAGCCAGGTTCTTTTGGTGAAATACCGTGACATCATAAAAGACAAGCCTGGACTATTGGAAGCAAATTCCAACCCTCTTTTTACCTTTCGTGTATTCAATTCGCTCAGTGAAATTAAGTCAATACCGGAACGTACGATATACTGTTTGGACACCTTTTGCCAATCGTAGTCTTTAACATCAAGTGTAATGCTAGCTTGCTATTAGATATAGGTATGAAATACAAAGAAAAACATTTAAAAACGACATAAACACAAATATTCAACATACTGAATGATACATCTTATATATAAAACTTTGTATGCATACACAAATCCTATTGAATACAACAAAAGGCAACAGTACGAACAGTTTAAAGAGTAAAACAGTTTTACTTGCAGAAAGTAATTAATTACATAACATATTTATCGAACGGTTTTACACATTTTTCTTAGTGGTTATTTATTAAAGGTTTTTTTGCGCTGCTAAAATATTTTTACACCGACATATTGTTGTCTTTTATTTCAAGCAAAATAAAAGGGACAACATACATATTCAGTGGAATCCAGGTTTATACAATAATGTCGCGTCGCATCTCGCAGCGCATCAGAATAAAGTATAGATATGTACCTATGAAGGTGACACTCACGGTACTGGCAGATCCAGTGCAGATAGTCGAGGTTGCAACCGACGTCGTTCCACAACCACGCCCGGCCACCGTCTAGCACCACGCAGTTCTGTTCACCGTTGTAGTTGTTCGGCTGGTCTTTGCCCCAAGTCGGTTTCGAAACCAATTCGCCTATGCAACAAAATATCGATTGTAGACCAAGTACTTTAAGAATATTTTTTTATTCATTAAATAAGTTTATTAGAAACAAGTGGTAGCTAAACAAATCAAACAAGTTGATGATGATGACAACCTAAAAATGATGATACTAGGAATACTCGCAAGTGATGACATGTATACACAAGATATACGAGAAAATAATTTTATCTATGCCCGCTTTACAACCATTTTTACGATGGAAGAAGGTAAACCGGTTAGCAGGCTGGTGGTATATTTTTCTCCTTATATGTTTATTTTTTAATATTCTTCGGTGTTTTATTTTTATTTTAAAACATTTAATTATACTAAGAGATAGAATGTCTTTTCAGTTTGTTCCGTTTTGCTTTGAGCGTTTAAAGTTTCTGTTGAATAAACTATGATATCATTTCAGTACTTTACAGAAAATAAAGTGACTTCAGTTTAAATACGTACATCAAAGGAATAAAATATTGCACCGAATCAATGTTTCTACCTCATTTTAATAGTGGCCCTTATGCAAAAAGACATTTATTAAGATGATTTCATGCGGCGTGATTTATATTACTGCAGAAACAATAGTTATATTGAACAGTCTACTGCTCAGCTTCAGTGTTCTGCCCTCGCATGAAACTGACGTTAGAGATATAATAATTACCATCAACCCATCGCCATGTTCTCGAAGTGAGGCCCGGTTCTTTCTGAGCTCCTATCCAGACTAGTTGAGTTTTCAGCTGTACTTTGCGTCGTTCCAGTTCTTGTATTAAGTAACTGGAGGTTGCTCCCTAAAACATAAGAATTAGTTTATGTCAAATCGCCAGCATTTCCAACGCCAGGAATCCAAACGAATAAATGGAAAAAATATACCAAATTCGATCTTGTTTATGTTTAATACACTTTTTTTATTTTCATACGATTAAAGAAGTTTTACCTCAAAATCTATTGATCGCGCGTTTTATCGATTTATTCAATTTAGTCAGTTTTGAACCCAGTGATAATAAATAATATAATATATGTACATATATTAAGTGTGAAGTTAGGGATGATCTCTAGTAATATGGATAATTTGCCTAACTACCTACGTCACGTCGTATACAATTATTGGATTGCTTAGGTCACGTAATTGTTCAGTACGCCTCCGGATTAACAAACAGTAATTGGCATTATTAAGTTGTCTGTCCACCACTGTTCTATTATTTTAGCGATTTTTAAAATGATTGTCTTGATTCCTTCAATTAAATAAATTGTGCTAATTAATTAGTGACTTCCTACTCTTAGCCACAGGTCACGTTTAAGCTTCTTACGAGTACAAGTACTAGTGTGAATGGGAACTTTACAAAGTTATTATAAGCAAAGAGGCTTTCAATCCATTCGTTAAATTACATATGGCGGTAACTCAGTAGCAGTAAGCTTTACTAGAATTTTATAACAGCAATGATCGAATTAAATAAAAATGCTATTATATTAAAAAAAAATACATATTTCTCAGAATCGACTTCATTTAAGGCATTTTTGTCATATACTAATATTATAACAAGGAAAGATTTGATTGATTTATTGTCTGTTTGTTTGTTGTTTGCATTAAATAGGCTTCGAAACTACTAAAGCGATTTGAAAAATTCTTTCACTGTTGTGAAGCTAAACTATTCCCGGTTGATAGAGGGCATATTTATAAATATGCAGAGCACCTGGCCTTGTGATAAGTACGTATCAAATAGAGATTTTCTGATACCATTGATTTGTAATAAAACATCTAAGATATAAAAATATCTAAGATATTCAAATGAAAACTTATGTCACTTGTAACAATGATGTAATTTAATGGTGACGTAGAATCAAAAAAACGAAATAAATTACAATCATAAAATACACGAAGACTTAAATATAATAAACAGTGTTTACAGAAATGGTCGAACAGAGCGGAAATGGAAAACTCGGGGTTCGAGGCGTTTGCAGTTGTGCTTTGCAAAATTCAATTGGACTTTATTTAATTCAATAAATTTTCGGAAGGGAAGCCAAAAGCAAACTTAAATTAAATTGATTAGTTAGTAACTAATTCAGAAAATTAATGTTAAAATCAATTTCGTATAGATCCTTCAAATTTGTGTTACGAAAAGTTGATAGTTGAAGTTTATATTAACAGAAAACTGAAGCATGTATCTATCGCCCTCAGGGGCGTGGTGACACGATCGTTTTTCTATGCGAATAGTGTTTGTAATTACTCGTACATGATTGAGCATGTATAAATCAGAAGTATATAAAAAGAGTTTAGTACATTTCTTAAGAAATATTATAGGAGAGGTAGGTAATCGGATAGGTCGAATTTTTACCTGAAAGCCATGTATGAGATCCCCGCCGTGCGATTGGCACTGCTTGCGTGCCTCGTCGAAGGAGCCTCCTTTAGCTACGTTGAACTCGTAGCAGTTACGAGAGAATGCTGCAAGTTCTATGTCAGCTGAAGCTCCGGCCGGCGCACATCGGTCGTTGGAAAATTCTACAAAAAAAGACCATAATATGTAACTTTCTTCATCTTTCTAATTTTTACATAAGAAAGCTATCGCCACGACTTTGTTCTTGGATAATATCGCATCCATTTTTACTTAACGCTTTCACAAATACTCATCCATACAAACTTTCGCATTATATCTGTGCGATAAAGCATTATTGGCTTTGGAAATAGATTTTTATATGTATAAAACTGATATAAGTAAGTAAGGGATTCTACAAGGATCGAATGATTAGAATTATATCATGTAGTGTTTTTTAAGAATTCTTGAATATGAATAATAAAAGTAACTTTTGCAAACTTCATTACACTATTACTTAAACAGTCACTACGAACATTAATGTACACTAAAAGTTTGCTCTTCCCCTAGCTAAGTTTATTAGACAACTGCATTAAGTATTTACAGTGCATTTACTCGGAGCGTTATTAAATCTCTGTTCAGAAGCGGAAATTATTTACGGTATCGACTAAGTGTATTATGTTTCAATATTGTCGCAGGTACTACCTTAATATATATATTTATACCAAATTTTTCCTGACAAATGTTGTTTCCACTATACATGTAACTTGCACTTTATTTCTACTATGAAGTAGAAATAAAGTGCCCGAAATTTACTCAATTGTAATATACCTTGTCATTTTAAGTGTAATTTTAAACATTATGTTATTATTTTATTTTGTCAGTCTTAAATTTTAATAATGTAACTGTTATTTCCAGTGATATTTATTTTTACCTGTAATAATAAGAACGGACAATGTGTATAAGTTTTAAGATGTAAATTTAAACTAGAGTTAATAAAGAAATTATGATTATTACTAAAGTGTTTAAACTTTCGTGAGAAATAATAATAAATTAATTAAGAACGGCTTAACTCACGTATGATCGTCCAGTGACGGCACCGTCTAGTTTCGGACCCGTCGGGGTTCATCTTCACCGCGAAGTTCTCAAAATAAACACTCGCCCTGAAGATGGACGGTCCGACGGGTCCGAAACTAGTAGGTGCCGTCACTGGGCGATCATACGTGAGTTAAGTCGTACTTAATTAATTTATTATTACTAAAGGCTCAGACCACCGCGTGAGGTGAAAAAGAGGGCAGTATATTACTGTCCACACAAAAGGCTCCTATATAAGTATGATATCAATAAAAATCAGGTAAAGTAGGCTATTCTTAGAACACGAAAGATTCTGCAGTATAAAATCTAAACAATAAAAAAAATGATCTGGTTTCATGAAACTTTTCCATGCATAAGCACACAATTAGTTATTATTAAGTTATTTGGCATTTTAACTTTTTTATTGCAACGAATAAAGGTTTCAGTTAATATATTACATTAACAAAAACATAGAGTCAAACGTGCCCCATAATAAATTAGAGAATTTTGCAATTTTAGAATCACAAATACGAAAATGTTTCGCGGAAAATTTCCGCGGCAAACTGTAAACTAGGATTAATTAGTGAAGAGCACAAGTTGTCATGTGTTACGGTACACAGATTACGGGCTCATTAAAATAGACGTTAACAACTAACAAGCGAGTATTTAACAAGCAGATACAATATTGTCACTAACATGCACTTGTAACTTCGTAAAAGTTTATAAACTACACTACTAACACGAGTAGTGCACGAGCTTCTGGTTCCTGAAAGTCGGAATGTAGCGTTAGAAAGTTAAGGTAGAAAGCTATTGAATTATTTTGTAATGTCAAAGGGGTATAAAGTGTTAACTTCATGTACTAATGTGTAGATATAATGTTTTGTATCCCTTTTTAAGGAAATTGCACGCACAGTTGAATGTGAAATTAGACACAGTTAGACTTAATATAGAGAAAAAGCACATAAAACTATTTTCATACATAATTATATTACTTTGAAATAATGTTTATTAATCACAGTTATCGTGGGTTTCTGAGACCAAATACTCAGTTTAAAACATATTGTTATCTCTGTTTTGTCAAATATAATGACAAGGAAGACGATAAATTTTTTTACAAAGATTCTAGTTTCAGGAACGGTTAGTGGTGTAATTATTTATATATTTTATATGACGGATAGTTCGTTATTCGGATAAATATAATTCAATTGTGGGTATTTATTAATACAGTCAATAATATTAGACAAATGGGGCTACGTAATTAATCCTGGCTTATTGTAATTTAAAACCTCGATGAAAACTTCAGTAAAAAGCGGAAAACAAAAGTAATTTATTTATGGGTTGAGATTTTTTACATACTACAAAAATATTTTATTGAAGATAAAATAGTAACTACCTAGAAAAACATTTGTACAAGTGAAAAACAATATCCTCTTGTCAGTTGGGTTAAAATAGGCGTTTATAATACCGTTACTTAATCAATAAAAAAAACTTTAAAACCTGAACCACACCTACTGAACCACCACTATGACACTCCGGGCTGATATACGAATCAAATGACCCCTCACTCAACAAAATCGGCTGAGTTTTTTATGCTACATTGACTGACTTATATAAATACAAACCTATATATACACAAAATAATAAACAAGTAAAACTTTAGTCCCCTTAATCAGTCAGTCAGTTGAAAATGTGTGTTATTTACAAGTGCCAGTAAGAAAAAAGAAGTATTTTATCTTTTTATTTATTAATGAACGTGTGATTCCCAGTACACAAAGTTATTTTATGCACGTGTTTTGAGAATCTATCCGTGAGTTTTTAATGCCGAAACATATTATGTACAAAAACATATTGATATTTCTCTCGTTCGCTTTGATAAAACAAAGACGACAATATATTTTCTTAAGGCATTTCACAAGGTACGTTAAAACTTACGATACATTTGCCTATACGATTGTTATTGGATTCAAGAGTTGCAATCTAGACATGCTTCGATCTCATTTAGAATGCATTACAGGATAATAGCGAATGTGAAGTTGAAAGGGCGTGGGCTTGGGCACCAAATATATTGGCGACTCTAAAATATGCATTGCTTTAATGGCTTACACACATACGTAATTTTCTTGTGGCCGATTGCTAAAATAAATATATCATTAAAGAAGACAAATATTATTGCACTGAGTTTTCTTCGTTTGACAAAGCACAAAAAACCGGAATAATACTGTACTACTTCGGAGTAATTAATTTTCCCTTGAACATATTTATTGCGAGTTTGAAATTGAAATAATAAAAAAACTTAAGACGAAGACAATGGAATATACGTTACGCCATTGATTTTTTTCTACAACATGCTATGTCCGTTTAACAATGGGTGAAGTGAACTTATTCGCAGCGGGGTTTTACCTTCTGTAGTGAAGACTTCGACTTCACAGAGAGACAGGGAACCTTCGACTCCGACGAGTTGTAGAAACACATGCTGACCGATTAGTGGTCGGGCGCATGTGAAAGTTTTTGTCACTCCTTCATCTGTAACAAAATGTTAGCTTTAGGCACAATGTGTAAAGACAGGCAATAAATCCTTTTTTTTGTGATGGTAATTTTTTTTTTAAAGTCACTTTTATGTCGTCAGTTAGAACAGTTACAAAACCGATATTACGATCTTAGTTACCATCTAAAGCAATGTAAACATACTATATAAAATTTAAATTGACAAATCTTTAGTTGCAGATCTATTGTTGGAACAAAGCAAAAGGTGTATTCAAATTTACGATCACGATTTACTCTAAAATATATATTGCTTAGTTTTATTATGGATTTTATCTCGCCGATATTTAAGTGACGTAAGATTTTTTAAGTATTTATGTTTCGCTATTCATTTACGCTGTATTATTTTAAGAGGCAGTAGTAATCTTAGTTATTGCCGCTGTGTTGATTACTAGGAAGGACGCCATCCGTCTTTGCGTGCACAAGCTGAAACACATTTTCTTTTCATTTCCGGAATAGGATGTATGCATCTTATGTTAGAAAATATTTAACCAATTTTGTTGAAAGTTTCGTTTTACAAAATTTAAATTAACCTTACATAAAATATACGCCTTAAATAACATATAAATAGGACTTTTGTAAAATATACTGGGCGATACGATCCGAACTCTTGGCAAACTAAATTTGAGCTCTTGTAAAGTTCAACGAGGATGTCATGCTTAAAAGTCAACGCATCCGAGAGCTGAATTTGATTTATAAAAAGTTTAATTTACTTTCGAAAATTAAAATTGTAAACAATTTATTTAATAAAGTATAAAATAATCTGGTCGACGTGGCAATTAAATAACAGGGTTGTTTTGTTGCTGTGTTTTATATACATACGTTTTTATTTTTTTGGCTTTCGTTTATTCGTTAGGGGCACAAAGACCGTTGCATTTATAGTCAAATTGTGATTTTCCAACGCGTTTGATCGTGAAATTCCTTTGGATTTTAAAAGTATTAAAGCGTGATATGACAAAGGCCATGCACGAATTTATTGGAAAGGGACTGCACAGCGTGGCGCTCGCTCACCGAGTAACCACGGCAAAAGCTAACAAGGCTAATGAAATATTAACATTAATATTTTGTAATTGAATATTATTAATGTTATGTTAACGGGAAAAATCTGACATTAAAAATATCGCGGTTAAACTAATCAAGTTGTGTTCATATGTTCATCCGATAGATATTTTACTACATTATCATTAATAAAAATTTGTTTAATTTCATAATGTAATTATTTTGCTGTTTGTATTTATTTTACGCAAGAATTTTAAAGTTACGTTGGCGTCGAGGGGTATTTTCAAGTTGATCTCAATCTTTGCGAACTACACCGTAAATTGAATTAAATTAGAGATTATGAAAATTTGCGAAGCGTTAGCAACATCGATACTAACTACCTTAATTTCAGGCTAGACGCTCAAAATTACATTAAATATTAAATTTAGAAATGAGGCAGAATCAGACCGTAGGTTAAATATTTATAAACTAAATAATGAATAATAAGTCTTGCTAAATTTATGGTAAATATTTTATTGAAGTACTTTTGTAGTTATCATACAATGTCCGAAGTCTGGTCTGAATAACCGACGTTTACAGACCAGTTTAAGCAGTCTGCGCACAGCCATCCTAAGTTTAAATTTCGACGTCATCCGCAAAATCGCAATCTTTTGGTGCCGAGGTCGTAGTTCTACATACGGTAGTCATGTAAGTCTTGTTCGGACTAGCAGATGGTAATCCCACTGATTTTAAGAGCAATGGTAAAGGACAGTGAAATGATTATGTGTTCTATATTACATTCGTGAAAATTTTATAACATGAATTACTAGCTGTAGCCAGCAACTCCTTCCGCACGGATTAAAAAAAACAAAAACAAATTAGTAGCTTATATGTTCTTTCAGACTACACTCTACATCTATGCTAAATTTCATGGGGATCCGTTGAGCCTTTTTGGACATACCTTCAAACAAACATCCATCCATCCATTCACCCATTCATCCAACTTAAAATTCACATTTGTAAAGTTATGATGTTCGGTTCAAAAAAATCTAGTAATAAATATACTTTGTGGTAAAATAGCTCTCTAATACAAAGTTTTTCTCTTTATACAATTAGTGTAGATTAACAATATGATGGTGATATCACTATTCGTAAATAGGATTTTGTGAATAGTTTATTATTCTTTCTTGATTGACATTACAACAACGTACTCGTTATTGTTAAATGTAGTGGGATGATGATTTTGAAAGCAATAGCCATTAGCTTCATTATATTCCAGTCGATGTCACTTTCCACCAAGACGCCAGTCTTAGACGAGGGATATCATGTTGCACGTTTAATGATAATTTGTCTTTGCATTTAACGATAATCCATTGTAATTACTTGTGCATTTGAAACATCCCCTTCACCGTACAGTAAAAATACTACATAATATATAGTGTTGAAGATATTAGTATGTATTTAAACATTTATGCAAAAAATGGCTGTTAGAGGTCAGGTCAGTAACAACAACATTAACACATTCCAAAATACAAAACATCCGATTGTGTAAGAGTTATGCATATATACTGTGGAAGCACAGTGCGGCAAGTTCAAAATGTTAGTTTATAATTTTACCACGTTTATTATAAAATGACGGCAGAATTTTCTAAACCATCTTCTTATGTTTTGAATATTTTCGCTTTTAAAACGTCTTTCTCATAAATTATCTTCACATAAATGACGTTAACTTAATAATAAATTTTTATTTAGTTTTATAAATACAATAATAGTTTTATAATAGGCAAAAATCCAAGGAATCGTGATATTTTTCTCGCTTATAGAGGTTTCTTATTTTTCTAATTCACGCTTATCCAGGTACGACTGTTCTTTCTAAATTAATCTATATCGCTAAAATGTGCACTGGCACAGAAATTATAGCTGCAGATAAAAAGCAATTCTTATACCGTCTGAATAAAAAATCCAAGATGCGATTGAACGCAATACTGCAATGTAATTTTATTAGTTACTCTGAATGTAAGAGGCTTGCGATCATAGTGTCGTCTATTGTTCAAATTGTCAATTGTGCATTCGATTGAAAGGTTGAGAGCGTAACGTTTAGAAAGCGCAAATTGATTGAGCTGGTGGCTTAATCATCGAGACAGTCATAACTTAGTCGTTAAGCTACCTACTTGAGAACCATTGGTCGTGAGTTTGAAAATTTTAGTTATTTATGAGAATATTTTATAACTCAGATTTGTAGCGGAAAAGTGTGAACTTTGAGTTAAAGTACTTAGTATAGCGATGACAGTGTCTGAAGTAGTAACTGTTGCAGAAGACTTTCAATAAAAGAAGAACAACATTTTTTATGGAGGGATCGTTTTGATAATAAAACAATTGAATTAAGATTCCCATCTTGGTATGCCGTTTATTTGAGATGCGTTTTACGCAAATGTTAGAAACATAGAAACGAATGTTCTTACATAATAGAATAAGAGGGTTGAATTTTATTTCATTTATTTAATAAAAGAACAATTTTTTTTTTTAACAGCTCATCTCTACTAGTATAATAATTACAGTGAATGTTTTGCGTTACGTCGACTCATTAGCAATCATAAAAATGTTTTAATGTGTTGAATTTCTTATCTCATACTTGAATTGTCCATTTTTTGGCTAAATAATTCCGTTCCCAAGAGTTCTTGGTCTAATTAACCACCGGCTGTAACGTGTTGAATTACGCAAAGCTATTTAATATGTTTATGGTTACATAACTATGCCGTGATAGTTCAATGGATGTAGCCTTCGAGAAACATACGGCCTCTAGTTCAATTACTGCTCATACTAAAGCCTAATAATGTTTTCTATAACAATGAAGAACAAGTAAATTTAATAAAGTTTAGGTAAGTGAAATAACCGCACTTGTTGTGCGGTTATTATTTTTCAATAATTGTTGAGGTTGAGCTTGTATTAAATTATAGGTAATGATTGATTGTGATAAAGATTCATTTCAAAAAGATTTCTCTTTAAAAAGTAAATAAATTTTATTTGCTTAATCAATAACAAAGGTTGTTTCTATAATGAATCCGAACTACGTTTGCAATAAATACCAGAGTGGAACGTTGGAAGGTATGGAATTCTCGTACTCTAATCTACGAATTCCCCTTTCATCTCGTGTCGAATGATGCTACACGAATCAATTTCAGTTTCAAAGTAAAATTTTACTTTGGGTATAAATTCAATTCAGTCTACATGTTAGTCAGATTAAACTTATTTACTTTTTCAATTTAATTAGACCTGAAGACTTCGAGTTTAATCGTATATTATTAAATGGCTTAATAAGATCGAGTCAAAAAAGAGACGAAAAATATCAAACGTTATTTCGCGTCCCATCTTTAGATTACCACTTAACATAAGGTGGAATTGTGGTCAGCGACTATTTTTATCCGTTAAAATATTATATGACGTATTAATTTAAAATTTTCCTTTCTTGTTATACCTAGTCAGAATATAAAAGGAAAACTAAATGTCAAATATATTTTCCGAAGTGGATAACTGAAGTGTTTAAAAATACCGTTTTAGAATTCCACTACATTACGTGCATATAAATGAAGCTTAATAGAATAATCTGGAAAATGTTTCGAAAGGAATTATAATAGTTTTGTACACTTATTATAGTGTAGTGGCAGTGTAATAAACAGAGCGTATAAAAACTAGATACAGAAAACTAGTATATGCCAGTAATCAAAATAAATTCAATATTTTTAGTACTAGCTTACTTACTAGTTATTTATTATTCTTACTCGTGTCTTTTAACATTCAGTTACAGAAAAGTGTGTGACCAGCGACTAGAGACTATGGTAGGAGAGGGATATCATTAACCCGCTTCCAACGTCAACGTGCGAGCTGTAGTGCGCGAGTCTGCGAGAGAGTATGTGAACATCGCTGACATAGTTTTAACTTTCTTTATTAACTCATTGAAACTTAGCCGATGAGATTTTTTATAATGTAACTAACTAGTTGTAATCGACGGGTCAAGACCCAGACTTACCCGCGGCCTGTGGTGGTTCGTCCCACCATTGCAAGAATGGATACATATATTTATACATACATATATATACCTATACATATATTTTAACTTCATAACAATCGATATAGCTAATTTTTATATGGTGCCTATCATCTTAATATATATATTTCTTGTGTGCGTGTGTATGTGACTGAACTCCTCCTAAACGACTGGACCAATTTTGATGA
>JAOPJD010000025.1:6181150-6192470 GCA_026167825.1 Papilio polyxenes | reverse complement strand
ATCGAACTGCACATGGTGTGCGAATTTTATTATAATCGGTTAAGTGGTTTAGGAGTCCATTGAGGACAAACATTGTGGCACGAGATTTATATATATTAAGATTTTAAAAATGCAAACAATATTCGCTATCCTTGTATTATTTTCTCCGTATTTTTAACTTTTCCAGTTGCTGTCAGTATCTAGTTTGTGAAGTGAAGTCAGTCTACAGTTCAATGTCGAAGTTATAAGCATCTGATGCTATTTCCGGAGCTGGATATTTCTTCGAAGTGTGAAATATCTCGTTCTTCGAAGTGTGAAGTGTCTCGTTATAGAACTTAGTTATTTTCTTGTGCACTGAGGTGCTTTTCCGATTTATGTTTGGGTGGTAATAAAAGTATCTGTATTACCTTGTACAAATTAATTACATTTTTAAAGCTAACAAGTCTGTTCGTTTGATAGGAAAAATAACCACTGAATCAATTTAATAACTACCAATTTATCTAATTTAAAGATACGTTTTTATAACTATCCCCTTTTTTATTAATTAATTAGCTGTCGACCGCGACTTCGTCCGCACGGAATTAAAAAAAAACTTAATAAGTAGCCTATGTGTTTTTCCAGACTATGTTCTACATCTGTGTCAAATTTCATCAAGATCTAGTAAGCCTATTCGGAGATACCTTCAAACCAACATCCATCCATCTATCCATCTAAACATTCGTATTTATAATATTAGTAAGATAAATTTTACGCACGTTAAGATAAAAGTGGCTGCGTAAACATGATTACAATAATGTTATGTCGGGAATAGGATATCATAACACTCAGACTACCTGCAGTGGTAAGCAGAAATTATGTATTTGAATTTTGAGCGCTCCTCGCACATCTCTCTCGCATCTGTATTCATGCAATTAATTATCCATGCTCATTGGTTACAGGCTCCCTAAACCGCCTCTTTACGTCCTATAAATAAAACTTACCACAACATCCCCTGGTGGTGACTCTGACAACTTTGACGGCGTAATGTCTTAGCAGGTCGACTTGCCACCATGGCGAGGCTTCGCGCTGAGTCTCCGTGCATCTCTTGCCGTCGTGCTCTGTAGTCTTCTCACCGTCGTTGCCGTTAGCCGCCGCCCCTCCACGGACGGTCGTCGATTGGTTTGCTGGTTTTCTAAAGGCGACGTTCGTACCTGGATTAAAAATTATAATAATAAGTTAATACGCTTTATAGTTTTCGATGTAATGGCTCACACAGATATACGGAGAAGTGCCGTTGGCTTTAATTCCACTTGATTTATTGATAAAATTTAATTTCTTGTAATAAAGTGCACATTTATCTTCATACGAGAATTGAATTGAATATAATAATATATTACGTTAACGTATATATACGTTACGTATAATATATACGTTACGTATAATATAATACGTTATTTTACGCTAATAATAATCTTTAAGTATATTTTATCTGTTTGCTTTAGAAAGTAATAATTAGTCATATTATCTAGAATAAATATCATAATTTATAAAAAAAAATATTATAACTTTTAATTCATTAAAGGACAGAAGCTTTATATTTAATGTCAAACTAATTACAAAAAGTTTAATATCAATTACACACTTTCATCAACAAATGCCAATCCAAATTAAATTAAATGTAGGGAGCGCTTTTAAATAATTATTAATCGTATACTCGCCATATTCTGACGAATATTCGCAAATATTTGTATTATTAAATTATTCCACTTTACACATTTTACAGATAGTTATTCGATCAGTTTAAAGGTCGCCGTACACGGACAGCTTCAGCAGTCAACGTGCTACTGCAGCATATCGACTGTTGCGGCTATAGGGAGCAAACGAGCAGCGGGAACACCAAGGTGTTTAATATGTTGCCCGTGTACGACGGCCTTTAGATATATTAAAAAAGTAATTTACGAATGACGCTTACCGCAAAATGGCGGTTCAGCAGTCCAATCGCCTCTCAGTGTACACTCCCTCTGGTGTGCTCCAAAGAGCTCGTAACCGTCATCACATTCGTAGGTAGCGACCGTTCCTGGTGTTATCGCGGTGTCGTTGGGTATTGTCACCCGTGCGTTAGGCGGCACAGCTGGGTGCCCACAATGGCGTTCGCCTGTAACAAATTTTAAATTATTACCTAAAAATCAAATTATAATTTGCTTTTATGCATTGTTCTATAATTGATTATAATTGATGTTATATATATTCTGCTTGCTTGTCTTCAAAAAATCTATAAATTACCTTTAGTGTATATTACCAATAGATATTTTCCAGCCAGGATGTACGTTGCATCAAAGTGCTTTGTAATTAATAAAAAAAAATGAATTGCGTTTAAACGATATAAATCTTTTATCGTGCGATTGACAGAATCATTGCGCATGCTAATGGCTGTACAATATTGTAATATCTGTAACGCATGTCGGTTGTCGGCGGTTGCGCGGAACACGGTTAAAGAAAGCACACTTATGTAACGCACTTTAGCGATACACATAACACGATATGTACCGCAGCGACGCTGCCAATGCAATTCCACTTCCGATGTTTTATGCATGCGTGTTATTTGGACATTAAACTATTCAGTAGAAAGTAATGTTGAGATCAGATTATACGTAGCTATAGTAGAATCACGTATTGACTAGCTCGTATGGAAAAAAGGATTCTTGTAAATTCTTGTAACATATCTACTCATAAACTTCCTTAGCAGTTCATTGGTCGGCAGCATATTTAAGTAGCACAATGTTGTCAACATGAGCAAGCACAAATTATGTTGGACTTGCAATGACTAAATTCTCATAACATTCCCTCATAGATGGTTAGGAGACGCTGCCGCTGTTTTTAATATGACCAAATGTTCTCTTTTATGACTTTTGTTTTATCACGCAAACATTAATTATGCTATTTATATTTACCTCTTTAATTGTCTTATGCTAATTTTAAATTACAAGCTACTTTGCTACAATTATTGGAAGTATTCCGGTTTCAATAAAGTTTCTATTAGTATTCTGTAAAAAGACGCTGTGTTTGAATAAAAAGTTGATAAGGCTCACAAGAGATCTGTTAAGATACTTATTTGGATTTAATTTTATTTTAGAACTCATACTTAAAAGTCGTAAGTATGAAAGTGGGAATAATTGATGAGAAAAATAGATGATCAAACAGATAATCCATTATGATTTTTAAAAACTTTACTAAAGAATGGAAGCACAGAAAGTCAGTGGATTGAAATTCGAAATGACCGATGAGGAATATTTTTGAATCCGATTGAATTATTATCACTGCAAGATATTCTACTCTATATAATCAAAGTTACAATCTTGCCTTTATACTGTAGTTGTAACTGCATGCTTACATAACAACATTTATTAAGATTTTCCTTTCCAATAAATATTTGCTGCCCATGTCAAATATAGGCGAGTGCTTGTCAGTTTCCCCAAATCTATGTGTTATAAACAGCATAGTATTTGAGAGGTTAGAACGATTATGTCAAAAAATATCCTGGGTAACGACACAAGTTACGTAGTATGTAAAACGTTTTTTTTTTGTACAAACACATCTTCTGAACATTGGCCACATCGCCCATAACACCGCAGGCAATTTATATGTCGAAATATAGTTCCGAGCTAGCACTGTTTACGGCATTTGGATGTGAAGGACAGCGTGGCATTTTGCTCGAATTATTCTGTCGGACGTTAGGAAATATAACTAAAGCTTGTGGCGCCCGATTTTGACACGAAAATTATACTAAGCTTTATTTATAAGGATGTTTTAGAAATATTAGCAGCTTTCCTTAAAACAGAATATACATTATTTGCGACCATGGTGTAGACACAAAAAAATAGTATACCCGGGCTTTTACATTCGGGCTTACTTCTTATTGTAAAGTCGGAAGTGTGCTATAGAAGTTTTTATTTCATTATAAATAATAGTTCGATAATAGATTTATAATAAGATAATTTAAATACGCATCGAGTTATGATGCTTAGAGGTTATCGATTAATTAGTGTTAGGAGCTAAGAGTAATTAATAGTGTAATTGCAATTGGTAATTCCCTGAAGCAGCTAAGCGGTATTAATCCTAATGCAATGTTAATGAAACCGTGATAATGTGATAAAATTATAAGTTATTTTTCAGGCAGATATATTTATATTAAAAAATAAATTTCATTCAAGAAACAAATGACAAATACAAAAATCTTTGAACTGTACGTATTCAATACTTTAGTCAAGCGTAAGAGCCATCATACACGAATTGCTTCAAGCCGGCGGTATACGGCCTTAAACTATTCCGCTGCGAACACCAACGGCTGATTGTCCAACGCCAACCGTATGCAGCTTTCCGTATATGGCAGCCCTAACACGTTCAAATCGTTTGCGTAAAATTTAATTTAATTTAAAGACTCGATTTACATTATATTTTATACGTAAATAAAATATAAAAAGGTTTGCCACATATAAAGGTTAAACCAACGCACAAGATTTAAAAGGTTATCAGCATTTTCGAGGAGATCGGCTTCTATAGACTTACAGCCAGATATTTGTAAATATTGTAGTTAGAAAGATTTATTCCTCATTCATCCCATGAACGATTACTATATTCATATTTTTTTAGGATAAATACAAGATTTAGTATTTTATTAACAAGACAAGCGTGCTCCTTAGGATTTACTTAACTATTAGATTGTTATGAGATGTTTGCTCGACTGTTAAAATGTGATCGTAGACTTTAATATACGAGTGAATACTATTTGGTTTCACATTCATGAAACTGGACACTATTTGTTATTTGAATAGCGTATCGAATATACGTAATATAATTTCACAATACAGTCAGTACTAATCTGTAGTACCAACGACGGCCAAATTCGAACCGATTACGTGTTCGTGTTTCATTCAGGACACAGACTTTGATGTGGACGCAACAACATCAAATTAACATTCGGCACATGTCTTCAAGCCATAGTTCGAAGTCCGATTGCGCGACTTCAAGACCCTGTTTCAAAGACGAAAGACCTAACATTGGCTATTGCTGAAAACTACAATAATGCTAAAAGCTTGTAAGAATGAATTAGTCTAATATAAAAAATATACTTTAAAATAGGTTGCATGTTAAAATGTTAAAAGCGTTAATGAAGTATAACAAGCAAAAGCTGTGTCGATAACAGCATTTCACTTTGTGTATGCTATGAAGTCGTCCCGTCAATCCTGTTATTGCAAACGTCAAGCGCACAGCTCGCGAGCTTTGGTATTTGTAATTAAACGATGTAATGTTTTGCTATGTATCGAATCAATAATCAAAATCCATCTCCTCGTTACAATAATCTCGTTACCGATTGAACAAAATTAATTACTTCTAGAATATTCATAACTGTAACGAAAATGTTGTGCAGCTCCGTATATTCGGAGTCTTTATTAGTAAGTATAGTATAGATAGATAATATAGTATAGATATAGTAAGTATACTCTGAAGAAATTCCTCAATTCCAGAGAAAACATTATGTCATGTCAGTAAGTAGTCTTAAATCATTCTACGCGAATGCACTAATTGTGTGCCAATCATAGCCGTTTAAAGCTATTTTTTTGTTTAATAATTTAAATAATAATCATAAAATAGGGACATTAATCAGATATATTTTTTGTTTCATACCTTTTGACTAGTGTATGCATTGATATTGTATAGACAAATCATTGCGTACGTTGTAAGTGATTTTGTAATACAAAAGCATTTTATTTCAATCGTAAATATGAGTATATTTTTTGTATGATGGTTATTTATTGTAAGTTGGTCTGATGGTTAACAGAAGCAGGTCGATAGAGTCACGTACCACCTGACGAAGCGTGTCCACTTCGAATTTACCAGTTCGCAGTCTTTATCGACCGGATGTTACCTAAGGTTTAGTTAAATCTTATACATAAATAATCGATGTGCGTTTGTTTATTTTGCTATCAGTAAATGAATAAAATAGATTGACAAAAAAATCAAGGAACATAATATCCTTTTTGCAATAATATTCTAATATCCTTTCAATAAATATTTTTGAAATTAACATTAGTAGAGAATGAGGCACATAATTTTTTTTGCCTTCTAAAAACTTTCTCAGTGATACGTACACTAAAGTAGTAATTAAGTAAAACAACAAAAAGCGTTAAAAAGATATCAAATCGCATTAAGAATGAGGTCATGAGGTTTCAACGGCAGAAAGATACAGAATAATGAGGACTCGCTCATTCTCTTAGTTAAAACTATATCAGTCATTACTACATAAACTAAATCATTATAAACTTACTAATATTATAAATAACAGAAATTACTGCGCCAAATTTCAAATCTAGGCTCATTAATCTAGGCTATGTTTGGAAATACGACCAGTCAGTCAAAATCACTGTATTGCAAATTAGATTTACTTAATTAAAATTCGGATCGCCGTAAACTAATGTTTTCCCGGTAATGAAATGCTTGTTCACAATGGGGTATATTTTATTTATTCTTACAATTTTTCATCATTTAAATTTTTTATGATAAACTACTATCCGTATTTCATTTGTTTAAAAATGTTATCATAGTTTATCACCGAGTCGGGGAGATGTTCCAGATACCCAGAATATATAAAGCTAGCGTTCATTGGCATTGTCCCTTATGCCTCTTAACCTTAGCTTTAACTTAACAAATCTACAAGTCGATCGTAAGGCCTGTCGCATTGTTCGGATCTGAATGTCGGGCCACCAAGGTTTCGGATGAAAGGAGATTGCATGTAGCTAAGATGGATATGTGGTGTGACTAGAAGAAATAAAGTTGAAAACGTGTATGAAGAAGTTTGGAAGTAGCGCTAATGATGGAGAACTTGAGAAGCAGAAGGTTAGCGTGGTGTGGACATGTTATGGAGAGATAATCAAATGAACAAGTAATGAGATTTAATGTGGATGGCTACAAAGGTAGAGGAAGACAGAGGCTATACGTAAAAAGAGAGTGAATTCAGATATAACATCTGATAGAGATGTATGGTACATACTGTGCTGACTGTCCGTAGGGTTATAACGGCAGGTTGATGATGATAATTAGCAAAGGTATCTTTATCTAGTCTGAGATTTTACTTTAGTATGTATTACATTTAATGTATGTATATGTTTTCAACTTTTAAACGATATTTTAGAAATAAATATGTACTTTGACCAGAGATCGTTAAGCAAATGCAATTTTTTTTCCTAGACGTTATTCAAAGCGCTAATCAAAAACTCAACTCCCATCCCATTTTCATTCGCTATGTTGACTATTAAATGTGAAAATATACATTTTGCTTTTCCACGAACGTTTCCCAATTTAAATGTTTTAAAATTGGAATTTGAATTTTTCGTTACTTTGAAAATACATTTCTACATATAGGTTTAGATGAACTTACGTAGATGAAATTTAAAATAACAACATAAATCGTAAATGTTACCTTATTTTATTAATGATATTTTATTTTTGAATAAATCATTTACATTATAACAGAAAAACTTAATGAAATAACAAGAATATGACAAATTGTTAAAACAATCGATACAATGTTTAGTGAACTAAAATGTATAATTAATAAGACGTATGCAAATAAATTTATCGCTTACCTGAGACGCAAACTGCGTTACTTGCCTTGACATTTCTATTATGTTAATGAAATGTTTGATCGGTATGCAAACCAATAATCACCCTTCATATATAAGTTATATTAAATATCGATTGTGATAATTAATATATATGTTATCCGTCAAATTTCTCTTTACAATAGAACTTATATCGGTTCCTGTTTTGACGGACTTGTTGTATTAGAACATATTGTCATCCCATTTATTATCTTTCAAAACAAAACAAAGGCAGATCGATATGTTTTGTAACAAGTGTCACGACAATGGACTATCACTTAATACCTAATACCTAGTGGCTATGCTGACTTTTGCCAACATCTTAACAATTTAAGAGGTTGTCGATGCGTTGCCTATTTTAAATGGACAGAGGAGGGAAGGTGCAGAAAGAGGATCCCTTTCTATTTGTCTCTTTCCCTTCCCATTCTTGCCACGGTAAGAAAACATGATTATCATGCTATTATAAGGGAAGGAGAAGGCGAGGTTTGTTTTGCAATTTTTAGTAACAAATAATTCACTTAAGGTCTAAGTACATTAACAGTGAGTATTCTCAACATAAGTAACCAAATTTTTAATCAGCTATAATTTCCATCAAGAATTACATCCTTACCTTGAATTTCAATAACATTTTACATTATTATGTTCAATAAATTAGGAAATAAACTAGGTTTAATATTTCGTTGACCTTACGTCGATCTTTTTGTGGAACTTTGTTAAAATTATTCATATTAATTATACGAGTGGAGACTTCATTCACTCTGGTCACATGTGGGTGAGCTAAACTTTTTTTTTAAATCATAAACAATGCTCTTCTTAGAAAGCTTTTGCCGTTCGACGGTTTGTCACGATTTCCGCAAGCGACGAGAGTGGCGCACACGTGTAACTGATCCGTTTCCTTTCATCCATTGATGCCTTAATACATTGAAACAATACGTCTTTGTGTTCAGATAATACTTGTAAGTACACCATCTTAAAAATATTATCACAGCCGTACAATGAATGTCGCAGATACTTTCTATTTGAGCTTAAAATTATTTCACATATATCACTTTTAACGTATATGATTATTTAGCATGTTTCATGTATTATATGCATATGTTTACTTTAAGTAAAATACTTGAAGTTAAATAAATCTTTAACTTATGAAATGCCTTCGAATTCTCATCAAACAAGAACACTTTTTAACAACACTTTTTAAAATACAATAGCGCCAAAAATGAGTATGGATTTGAAACGATAGATATCACTTCTATATTGTTGTAACAAAAAAAAATAGGAATTCTTTGATAATATACAGTATTCACATAAATCTTACTAATATTATAAATGCGAATGCGAATGCTTAGATGGATGGATGTTTGTTTTAAGGTATCTCCGTAACGGCTCAACGGATCTTGATGAATTTCGGCACAGATGTAAAACATAGTCTGCTACTCATAGTCCGCATAGTCGGCTACTTATAACCTTTATTTAATTTCGCGCGGACAGCGTCGCGGGCGAAAGCAAATATATCATATTTTAAAGCCTTGTAAGTGAGAAAGAGAAAAATGTTACTTCATTCAATTTAAAATGTAATAAAGATTTCATCCGAAAGTCAGTGCGCTTGATTAGTGTCGGAACCAGTTCTCAGAAACCCGCAGACGAAAGCAATCCGTCGAAGTTTATTATTCCTTTGTTATTTGCGTATTATACTCGTAGATGAGATGGAATTTAATTAGGTTCCTTACAACAAATTACTTATGTTGCAGACGGATAGTTAAAAGGTATTTTTGTTAGGAAGCCCGAAGGCTAATTGCATCGTGGGAGTAGCACTGCATAAACTTACTTACCAAAATCACAGTCAGTTGACGGAGCAGTAAATCAGTGTAAAAGAGCCTGGCTGCTTACAATTTCAGTAAATGAGAATTTTTTCACATGTTTTTATTGTTTGGTAAAATATTTTGTACCTGCGAGTAGGTTGCTGGGTCTGGTTCTCTTATTTATTTAATAATACATATACATTTTAATGTTATCCTTATTACAGCTCCTGTACAAATTATAATGACCGTATTTTTCCGACGTGACAAACAAAAGTACTAATGCAAGTACACTTAGTATATATATCTGTCTGACTTTAGAAAGAAGATTTGATGTTTTTAATATTATTACTAATTTCTGATGTATTTTGTTCGTTGGTCAAGATAATATATGTAAAAACATGACAGGGACGGACCACACAAAATGTAGTTTTATTGCTCTAGCTTCAAACTATCCCTGAATTCTTCCTGTCGTAAAAAAGGCACAAAAACTGGCAGGCATGACTCAAGTGATCAATAAATCAGTCGCCATAGCTGGCCGACGACATCTGTACAGCACGCCCTCTGTATCCTTTTACAGTAACCAAATGTTTTTACTAAAAACACCATAATTTTCAAATATTTCTTTACAGGATGGAAATTTCATACTATCAATCGAATATATAGTTTGGATTTTTAGGAAAATCATTCTTCACCAAGACGTAGTCGTTGCCAGCTATTAGAGAATAAAACACTTTAAAATAATGTTATACTATTCAAAGGTTCTTTTATTTCACTGTGAGAATACTTTAAATAAAATGTAGTTATAATCATGGTGTATTATGTATGTATAAGGAACGCACACATTGGAAACGGTTTAATACCAATGTACCAATGACAGGCAAACCGTCATGTTACACGGAAAGCTCTCGATTCCTTTGACGTATAACTACATTGTCGTCGACACGAATCCTTTGATTTAGTTAAATCGAACAATTCGAATTGTCCCTCGACAGCCAATATACGTCGAATAGACAACTAGATTTACAGCATAGAGATAGATCTACAATACTTTGCTAACTGCCATTATAAAGCTTATTTTCATTTTTATAAACTGAGATTTGCTACCATAGGTTAGCAAATTATTATTATAAATAAATAGAAATATATAATGAATTACTGAGTATCCAGTACCCAATAACCAATAAATCCTAATTAGCAGAATTTATATATCATGTACATCGGGTGTATTGATCGACTGACACGCGAGGTCTTTCCGAAAAAGGCATATATATATATGATATTGCATTGAAACATTATTTGGTATAATTTCTCGTGTCATCTTACTAACATTATAATTACTGAAGTAATCAATATAGAATTAATCTTATATTTTGATAACCTAAGTTTTTAACAAATAATTTTTAAGGTACTTAATTATTGAAATTTTACTTTCTTTGAATACTGACCTAGCATTGATTAATAATGTTTTACATCACAATTAGATTTAGTGCAAAAATAGATAACTACTAAGATGATTACATTTACTTAGAACAATCGGCAAAATGTATAGGAAACTAACATTACACTCTCGAATGATAAAATAATTTGTTACTATATTTAGATTAATGACTTAACTGGTGGCCTAATTTTGGCTTATTGTCCCTTTATTAACGTAGAGAGTACTTATACATTGCGCAAAACTATTTCAAAGATTATTCCAGTTGTTTAGTATTTTTAGCCATTTGTACCTAAGTGTATTACGTCAATATAACAAACGAAAAAATAAATAAAAGAAGGCAATATTAGTATTTTTTTTTTCAAATAAAGTAGTACCTAACTTATGTGTTATTCACAGGTGGGCACAGTTAATCGAAAAGTTAACTTCGTTAATCGTTAATTCGTTAATTAAAAAATTAACTTCGTTAA
>JAOPJD010000025.1:6146309-6168259 GCA_026167825.1 Papilio polyxenes | reverse complement strand
CAGCCAAATCGGTTCAGCCGTTCTTGAGTTATAAATAGTGTAACTAACACGACTTTCTTTTATATATATAGATAATTTCATAAGATAAAAATATTTATGGCAAATATTTTGTAGGTCAAGAAATTGTATCATTTGAATTTAATTAATTTGAAATATCGAATCCATGGAAAAGCAGCGAAAATGTGAAAATATAAACAATGTTCCCAGTATTTCAATTAATTAACCGTCTGTTTCCATTGAATTCAATTTTATTAGCTGTCCGAGAGCACACGACTGTAATTTTCTCATGTTTAATTTTTAATATACGTGTAATATGAAACTGCGCTGAATTGACTGCTTTGTGCCAATTATCAACTAATTTAATTTGTCTTATATGTATGATAGAGATAGTAATGAAATTGAGTACCTTTTAGTTTATATGAAAGGTTTTCCGTTCTCGTCTTTTACCAATAGACACATTCAAATTTTAAGTTCTACTTTGCCATTCATACTTTTTCATAAAACACACATATTCACACACACAAACTTTTGCTCTTTGATGTCTCTATTACTGGTGCTACCTAAGCTAGTAACTTATCCATTCGTGATGCAACATCACACACGTAATTTAAATCTTTATGTTAATTATTTACGAGTCAATAATTACATTTTGATCACGGCAGTCTTTTGAGCAATGATAAATTTTGTCAAAGGAAATTTTTAACAAAGGCCAACGGGTTCATTAATTTTCCGCCGAAATTGTTGTGAGAGATTATTTCGCAACTTTGATTATAGACAAACGGACTAGACAAAAAGTCATCGCTGTAGCTTAATAAATTGTGTCATTATTCGCGGCGGGTGATGTAAAGAGGAAAATCACAAGTGTGCACTGTGCATATCACTTACGTATAATTGAAACGTCTTTATGACGTTCGCACGGACTCAGAAATTTACACACAAAATAAACACACTAAACATATGCAAGCAAGTTTAGAACTTATTGTTCGTTTTTATTTGAGAGAGAGGTATGTGCGCGTTTAACACGTCCTGTCGAACAAATTCAAAGTTTCGCTACGATGCGACTGCATAGAGTTGCGTGAATCTGAATTACGTCACAACACGTAACGTTGTTCTCGGAAGTCAAATGACGCTCGAGTGAGGGACACTAATTAACGAATACTTTTACGAGCGCAGAACACGAATGGTACTTCTGGAATGGTTAGAGCTCGTTGCAATGTAGTGTGGAGTAGACTATTGTAGAAAGTGAATTTACAGTGAGGTAGTCTTGATGAAATCAGATAAGCACAAACACATTTTAACTGTCTTTTTATACAATTTTTTTCAACGAGTGTTTTGATTTCTCTACAAGTGGAAATACTGGGTTATATTTTTACTTTGACTTACAATTTCGCGAAACTACAATTTTATACCATTGTATGATTTATTAATTAAAACATTTGTTTTCTGCTTGCTGTTAAAATTGTTAGAAATTACGAAAATGATTCAGAAAGTTATACTTTCTAATGTTTGACTGGTACATATACATATATGTACCTATGTATGCAATGCTATATTGTTCATTGCTTAGTAAATGCTTTACTGTCATAATTTATCATTTATATTCAAAAGTTAGAACTTACTTTCACTATATTAGAAATTATTAAATATTACAAATTTTACAGTGCACCAACATGCCGCTGACGGATTTTATTAAATAGTTAACTCAGTTTGTTAGCTGCTTCGTTGGATTATTTGCCTCGAGCGCTATTTATTGCAACCTTGGAAAGATACACCGGTGACTGCTACAGTAATTAAAGGAGACTCTGATTAATTAACTAGATTCTTATAGACCCTAATGGTGAGTTTACACTATCGTGGCACCTGTATTACAACTATATTACGGTCACGATCTCTTTGATATACAATCCAACAGACATGGTCCTGTATGTGTGTGTAGATAGTTGAAGTTCACGGTAAGGTTAGACATTTCTTATTCGTTTTGTAACTCATGCAGAGTTCGATTGAACGGAGGAAAAGAGCATTTACTTGTTTCTAATGGTCAAGTTAAATTCATCTAAAAAATAATCTTTGCGAGCTTTTATAAAAAATTTATCTATTAAATCTATTACGCGCTAAAAATAAAAAAATTCTTTCAATAAATAAACCTGTATGTCGACATCCTACGCTTAAACGTATCGTATCGAAGCCAAACAAATGTTATAACTTTTATCTAATAATTAATTGAAAATTCCACTACTTACCCACAGAAGTGTGCTTGGTTTTTATTGACGTGAGTATTCAACAATTAAAATGATATTAGCTTCATATACTTTTGTCATAGAAGACATAAGGATTTGCAACACTATTCTACCTATATATTAATGTCAACCATCATCATTACTTCAGCCTTTACCAATCCGTTATTATTGCTATTTATGTACCAGCCTTCTTGAGTTGTAATAGTGAACTGACTGACCATTGCAGGTCTATTATTTTGTAATTTAAGTGTAGGATCGCTTCAAATTAATCGGAAATTTTTCAATCGCAACCTTACTGATCATCAACATTTGAGTATATCTTCGATAAAGCATGAATCTAAAGCTTTCAAAACTTTTCAATATTGAAAAGTTCTTGTGACTTCTGATGCTTGTGGTATCGTGCGACCTTTATCTATTGAACGCCAAGTCGCGCACGGTTCTATTTCTTTGGCATTCCGCGAAGTAGAAATGATACTTTAAAAAACGGTCGCACGTAGTCAGAATCAAGCTAGTCGCGCTAGTGGAAAAGGAGTTTTAGTAGTGTAATATTAGCAGAGGGTCGCCAAGTCCCGAGGTACTTAGCGTCGCGCCGGTTCGCTAGTGGGCAGAAGACCGGCTGTGTATATCGATCAGTGGAACGTGTCGCCCGGCTTGCGATCGCGTCGTGCTAACTGACCACGCTTTGTCACACACACTATGGTTGTTGTAACAAAATTTTAGTTATAAAAAATATTATGAAGTTTAGAATTATAAGTATTTACCGTATTACTGAGAGTTACGAAAATCACGTTCTTATTGAGTGGCCAGTTTTTACTATTAATTGTGCAATTTTAATCAAAATTATCAACCTGAACTCCACATATTATAGAAATCAGCAATATGATACTCGGATAGCTCTAACAATACGCTTTTCATTATTTACATAATAACCAGATACATGCGATATTAATAATGTTAATCATAGTTGTAATCATAACTGTTACATCAATCAGCAGAGTCGAGAAGGAATTAGGTACCGCTAAACATCGTAAGTCGCAAAATTTGTAAGAAACACATCACTTACTAGTTATGTTAATGTTCAATCGACAACCCTATAGGTGTACTTAGTGGCGGCGCAAGTGAAAGCAATCGAACACGCGACACCGCATGCCGCTAGTCGACCGAGCGATATAATTATATATTGTAAGCCGTTTGATTTTTACAATGAAAGGGAAACCTAAAGATACTTTATGGTCCTACTAGAGCTTTTGTCGCTTCACCGATGTCAATCACACTGAGGGTCTTCGTATTCTTAGTATAAAATTAAATGAAATTGAAACACCGATACCTTACTATTTAATACCTTCTTATTTTTTTTTTGTAACAATTGTCTTTTTGCCTTTATCTTTTTTACTTTTTTATTTTAAAAGTATTATTTTTTGTGTCCATTATTGAATTAGTAATTTACAAATTTACATAACAATAGAATGTTGCTGTAGCGTGAACGTAGAATAATTTTCATACTTTTAATGAATATAGAGTTAATTATCACTTACTCGTATATACACTCAAGTAAACAGTCAGGCTGTTTTCTGATGTATGGTTTATGGTTTATGCAATAATTAGAAGTTATAAATACAATGTTAATTTTCTTACGGGGAAGTATCTAATTTAAGCGCCCAAACTCATGTTCCGAGAAGTAGGTTAAGATTAGGACATAACAAATCAAATAAAACGTACAGATTTCATTATTACCTGAATGAATTATTGAAATGTACAATAGTCTATAGAAAATTACATTTAACTGAACTGAACTATTAATCTCTAACATTTAATATGAAAGTAAACAAGTAAACTTGCGAGGGGCAAGTAAACAAGTCTCGCTGTTTATCAAACCAAACCGATTCTTCGGTTCCGTTGATGAGAAAACTATGGGAACCAGTTATAGTTCGCCATCTTAGTTATGCAAATCTAGTCTGGCAGGTCATACTCTAGAAATTTGTGTGGAAACTTTTAACGATTATAATTAATTTAGTTTTTAGAATTCAAAATTGCTCATTTGTTTATTTGACTTTTGGGATAAATATCCCTTAATTGTTAATACGAGAATTAATATTTATTTGGTTTTGTAACTTTACAAAAATTTAACAGACGAAGAAGGGCAATGATGTAAAATACGTTTTTAATGTTGATGACTTCATTCGCGGTGTTGTTTCGATTTGTCCTTTTCTTTTTAAGGAATTTCGCTTTCGTAATATTTTACTTTTTATCGTGTGGTGTATGCATCTTATTATATCTATATCTATATCTATCCATGTCTATACGTTGACAGATTTAATAATCTATTCAAAAAATAAATTATTATTTATTTTAGGAAAATCTCGTTTGTACTTTCCACAAAAGTGTAGTTCGGCTAAAGGCAGTAACAAGAACGATATAAGTCGAGAAATCTCCAATGTACCTACATTTATAAGCTTTGTGATATTATAAAACATAAGAACCGGTTATCCTTAACGATTATAATATGAAAGAGATCCAAAAACTGTTTTTGTAAGCTTAATATTTTCTTCAATTATCCGACTAACAAAAGTCCGACTAACAGAAACTTGTGCGCATACTTTCAATATTTTCGCATTACAAATGGAAGGAGTAATATTTTCATTGTTCGACTCACCTTGGGCCAGAGCCGGCACGAGGGCAGCGCTCCAAATAATGAGACATACACACAGAAACATTTTACGATTGTCTCTTTTTATCATAACAAATTATATGTCAAAAGTATTCCGTCACTTATGCATATTATTCTGCAAAGCACAGGCACGTACACTGGCACTGAGATCCTTGAATTTATAATTTCCTTCGAAAGTAAAAGTTTCCCATTTGAAGACGATATATGCGCGGGAGATCCGGGTTCAAGTGGTGAGTAACAGTCATGCGCGCGGGGCCGAGTGGACTGGCGGTCGGAGTCGGCGCGGATTGCGCTGCCCCCACTTCGCGACCGCCTTTCACCGTTACAATTCGTAACCCAAACTACTGTTGAGCAAGGCTATATGACGATTGACATTCAACAAAAACGCCTCGCTACACGGAAATAAGATATTTACAAGATTAATATAACACTAGAATAAACGGACAACTATCGTTTTAACGACGTTTTTATTAATTGATTCTGGAAACCATGTGCTTTACAAATTGATTTACTTACATAACTATTGATATTGAATTCGTTTGAAGTTAAATTAATTATTATTCCATTTTAATACTCCAATACATATGAAAGTATTTTGATGATTTTATTGGGTTGATAAATTGAACAATTTCTTTAAGCCAGAAAATAAAAAACTTTTTTTTTCTTATACCTATTTTCCAAACCACCCTCTTTTCTCAGAGTTGTCTTTTTACATAAAGGCATATTCTCTTAATATTCAAGATGAGAGTGATCATGTTGCGTTTGATTACGAAAGTCTTAATAAACTTGTATTTGTCGTTTATCGCTCCTTCTATTAAACCTAATTTTTCTTCGAGCTTAACGACAATGCAAATTTTTATTTGTAACATCAAAATAATCTTTGCTTTATTTCATTTTGCTCATTTAATTTCGAGCGTTATTATTATAATATCTAATATATAAATAAATACATACTTTTACGTTTTCATAAATTATCATACCTTGCAGTTAATTAGGCGTCATTGAAGATTTTTTTTATTTTACAATTTGAGCTGGTGATGAAAATTAAGGTACAGGGAAAAATAAAACTTCTTTGTGACACATAGAGTTTATTAATAATTTTCTAAATGCGTTTTAAATAAGAATGTTTAGTTGAAAAGTTTTAACAAAAAATAATTTACAAAAATATTATTTTTTCAATTTACAGTTTAATGCCATGCACGAACAGTTCCAAGCAGTCGACAACGGTGCGGTATCTTACTATTTTTGTAACGGTAACAATTTTTACATTAGAGCCAACAGCGCGTAGATTTCTTGAAGCTGTTCGTGCACCAACGATGTACATAGATTACAGCCAATAATTAGTGCCGAAAAATTAATGCTAAGTCTTAAATCAAACAAGTTATTCCAACACCGTCACTAGACGGAATATTTGTTTTTAACATCATTTATTTGCTAACTTTCCAATCATCCTCAGAGCGCTGAACAATTTGCTTATTTAGAAAACTGGTGATAATATTATTTTAAAAATACCTTTTTTACCAATTTTTTTTTTTATTATGGTCTATTATGTCACAAAGTGACATGATTTCATGTACAATCTTATTTAAAACGCATGATACATTAATTATTTAAATAGACATTTATTAACAACTACAAAAAGGAAAAATTTGTTGGCAAGTAAGTAAGTTCAGTTTGAGACCGCAGATAACGTTATGTTGGTTTTCAAATTTTTTATTAATGTTAGAATTTTCTTTACTTGATTTTGGTAGTCAATATCTTTAGCGATTGTGATAGAAAAAAACGATTCCACGTAATTTCATTTAAAACTGTCAATTTAGTCCTCATTCGCACGGGCGCTTTTTTATTTCGCGTTAAAAAGCGTTCAAATAGAACGAATGCGCAATTTTTTGGGGCGAAGTGTTGCTTTTTAAACGATGGGCGAACTGAACAAGAGTGTTTTAAAGCGTTCTTCGCCCGAGAGCCGCCAACGCCGAGTTTTGACGATATGTTAAAAAAAGCGAGTGCGAATGAGGGCTTACAGTAAGTTTTCAACGTGCTGTAAAAATATCAATTTGGACTCATTTTAGTACATTGAAGATGACCAACTTTCTTGTCGAAATTTTGAAGTTGATAATGTGAAAATGTTATATATTCAATCGAATTGCCAACATAACAGTGTGAGAGACATACAGTTAAATGTATCACATACAACAGTTGATAATCTTTAATAAAATGAGTTTAAATTCACACCGAAATTGCTTTTTTGCCAACCTATTATAATATGTCTTAAACATTCATACATTTTCTACGACAATATAATTTCTATAGTTCGCAACAACATTTGTAAAGAAAACGTTTTGAAACTAAATTACCACCAGACTCGGAGACTCGGAGAATTTGTTACGTTTTCATTAATGTCGGATAAAGCGGTATTTTACAAAGTCACCAATTACAGGTAAATGCATTTGACTTCACATTTGGGTTCCGGATTAGGTCTGGTGGTGGATAGCATCTTTGGTTATAAACTTATTAAGAAAAGTATAACATGTTATATATATTTAACTACAATATAAATACGTAATTTAAAATAGTTTTATAAATCTTGTTACATTTAGCATAAAAACGTTAGATTACTTTTTGAAGGTTTTTGTATATACTGATCTTGATTAACAGTCTCCAGTAAAATATACGTTTATATATAGTAAGTTTTAAAATGTACTAGAATAAACTGTATATAAAAATAGATAATGAAGGAAACAGGCGTGGTATCGTTCGCACCATGTCTCATTAAATTTCAATCATTCTCATCAAAAATATATTGTTATTATAACTAAAATCGGACTTACAATACTTAAGGAATATTTGTATTTTATTTATTATCCATATTTCCTGCTTGAAATATTATTTCTGTGAAATATTAAAATCTTTGTTAGAAATTTAATTATTAGAAAAATAATTAAATTATTACCATGTATTTGAAAATTTGGGCCGGAAACAATTTTTGGACGATATAACAGATTTATTACAAAAATATGGATTGGAGAGATATTTCGAGATGTTCTATGAGTTGTACAAGCGACATGTGATGCCCAATAACTGAACACATAATCGCGACGGAAGAAACAAACACTAGAAAAGTTCTTACTACTTGATATTGTCGAGACGTCTTTTTTCTTGTGATAAAAAATAATCTCAGATAAATATGTACGTGACTATTTTGTTATAAATATTATTTAATGTACTTTAAAATAGAAAAATATCTCAAAGGACGGATATGTCCTGTAAGAATGTAATTGAAAATAAATCAATGTAATGCCACTCCCTCGAACGACTACACCACAAGTTAAATAAAAAAGTATCAGAAGACTATATATAACCTTAAAATTCTACTGCCAAAACACCCATTCAGAGGATAATCCGCGTGAAATACTGCCTTCGGGTAGCATTTTTAAAGACTGGAGGTAATTATTTAACTTTAAATTATAAAATGTAAGAAAAAATTACACTTTTTCTCACCATTTAAAAACCGAAAAATCAAATAACAATATACCGCAAGTTATTATTAAATACACCCTGGCTTTTGCCCAAGGCTTCGCCCGCGCGGTATTAAAAAAAAATTAATGTAACGGAATTTCGTAAAATTAATTTTGTTTGAGAACTTTAGTTATTAGCTATTAGCAGTAATAAGTACTCAATCGTAAAATTTTCTCATTCCTATCATACATGTTCATGCGTAATTGTAATTGATTTTAGCTTTGTTTGCATGTGTTTTAGTACTAGTACGTGGTTTTAGTTGGCTAGAGGCGATTGTATGTATGTTGCATTGAAAGGATAGGTGCAAATTATGCATTTCTATCTGACATGGTCCAGACAGCTCGTTAGCATGAACGTGTTACCTCCTTTAAAGAGATAATATGTGGAGTTAGGTAAGTAGGGCGCGCCCGAGGAGTTGGATATTGATAAAGGGACTTGCATACTTCTCCAAACTACAAATATGAGGCCTGGACAGAAATTGTAAATTTAGGATTTTGCCGCTCTACTACTACTTTTTGTACTACTTGTTGTACTACTTTATCTACTTATAAGCAAGCACATACAACTACTTCCAAATAATTACAAACATCAGTATCTACCTGCCATCACCTGCATATACCTTCATTTATCCTCAGTCACCTGCATGTAAATTTAACCACCAGTAACTATTTACCTGCAATCGCCTGCATAGGTTCTGGTGGACCTGAACTTACCCACAAACCCACCCACAGACCTGCACTTACCTGCAACCACCTAAAATAAACATGGTCCACCTGCAAACACATTCATCTGTTACAATCACCTTTATTTACCTGTTTCCACGTATATATTCCCGTATATATTCCCCTGCAAATCACCCACAACCACCAGAAACCTTCTTATCCGTCCAGCATCTACCTGCAATGACCTGCAATCACCCACAACCACCAGAAACGACCTGTAACCACCAGAATCAACCTGCAACCATCGGCATCCAGTCGCAATCACCTGGAACCACCTATAATCTCCAACATTTTCCAGCTATCAACAGTAACCACCTACAACCACCTGGAACAAACTAAAATTACCTGAGACCACATAAGCAAGCACCTGCCATTACTTGCAACTACGTACATCCACCTAAATCTAAATGCAACCACCTGAAATCACCTGCAAACAGTTTTTCTCTTCGTTGTCAGTATCTTTGATGGAAGCATATGTTAAATCTTCTTTAAGGTGCAAAGGTATTTATCCCGACTTTACTCGTTCAATTTGCAAATTTCTTAAATGACCGAAAAAAGAACAGCTAAAGGTTTTTTAAGCTTAGGTCGCTTAAGCGTTAACTTTCATCTTTATAACGAGCATAAATCTCTAAATTTGCATGATCAATATTTTACCAGTTATTGGTCACAATATATATATGTACCCAAACTAATGTTAATATAAGCTATTTTACAAAGCTTTATACTGTAACAACGTCTACAACTACTTCACTTAAAATCTACTCGTAAAAGTGTTTTGAAGATTAAAAAAATCTAGTGTATTTAAATTTTGAATAAAAAGATTAAAATCCATTAATCAATATTAAATCAAAATAATTAAAATATAACCCAGAAATACAATTGTATTTTGAACGTAAATATTGCGAAGAATAAAAAAGAAATTTAGGATTTTTAATTATAATAAATAAAATTGTAAATAAAACATTAAAAACTTTCCAAATAAAAAAATAACATTAAAACAACCGTAGGATTTAAAATTTTAAAATACGTCTATTATTTAATTTTGTTTTGAAAACTCTTAAATTTAAATTGTTCAAGTAAATTTGCGAATATCAGTTATCCATTTTCGAGTCCAGGTCATTCATTTATCATCATTATCTAAATGTCCCACACCTTGCAATGTCTTCGTGATTGTTTATCGATATTTTTTCACTATTACTAAATAAATTACAACGCGTCATGCAAGTCAAAATGCTTCCTTAAAATTACTCTATAACAATGTCAAACCTCTACCTTCTACACTACAGCTAATTTTTTTGTGTTTTTTTGTTTTATTTTTTTTGCGTTTCTAATATTATTTTCTTTTTTCGCGTTTCTGGTAATTTTTGTATTTTTTTTTGCGTTTTTAGTGTTTTTTGTATTTTTTTTTGCGTTTCCAATATTATTTTCTTTTTTTGCGTTTCTAGTTTTTTATTGTTTTTTTTTTGCGTTTCTAACATTATTTTCTTTTTTGCGTTTCTAGTAATTTTTTTGTATTTTTTTGCGTTTTTAGTATTTTTTTTTGCGTTTCTAATATTATTTTCTTTTTTTGCGTTTTTAGTGTTTTTTTGTATTTTTTTGCGTTTCTATTGTTATTTTGTTTTTTTGCTTTTCCAGTAATTTTTTTGTATTTTTTGCGTTTTTAGTATTTTTTTTGCGTTTCTAGTAATTTTTTGTATTTTTTTGCGTTTCTAGTAATTTTTTGTATTTTTTTTTGTATTTTCTCATTATTTTTTGGCTACTGTGATATAACATAGTAATAAACATATTATATCTAACCTATTTAAATATATTTAAGAGAACCCGCAGCTGATGAGCAGGCAAGATAACAGACAAGATTACAGTTAATTCAAATCCATAACATCTGCCTATCAATCAAAGTTACGGGCCTGTAACATGTACGTAAATTTACTAATACATCCATAAACCTTTCGCAATGCAACCCTCCGCTTTTCGCATGCAAATATTTTTCACAGTCTTCATCATTGGTCCATCTCAAAGGAGGGCGCCGAACAAACTTTCCTGTAATTCAAGTTAATTTATATGCACAAATGCATTTAATGCATTATTTTTGCGCAAAATCGGTATCCGGTATCAAGACCTGAGTCTTACATGGAGACACTTTTTTATGCGATTCAAATGTATATGATAAACATTAATTAAATTTAGGTTATTAAATAATTTGGCTTACGCTCTATAAATACAATCTTGAAAATAGACATCTTAAAAGCTATTGTGCGTCCAATCCAATGTATAGGTATTAGAGATTAGAAGACAATATTTTTAAGATAAAGATTCTTTTTACCATTCAAAATTCATAAAGTCAACCTCTAAAATAGCAGGTATTCAAAAAAAATAAACATTTATCACATATTCCACTTCAAATGCATTCGAATATACGAGTATGTCAATAGCGTGTTTAAAAAAAATAGAAATTGGGTAGAATATAGATGTTTCGTGAATTTTTCTGATCATATTTACATTACAAAAAGGTTTACTGTTAAATAAAAACGTTTTGTATTTGATCGTTGAACGATACGGAATTTCGCCCATTTGTAATTGCTTTGACAAATTCATTCACAAAGTGAATTGTTGTATTCCGACACTTTATACCTATTGCTTTATATTAAGGTCTCTCAACATTTCATTGGCTGTCATCGGCGCATGCAATATGCCCTCGAATCATATTTTGAATGGCGAAAGTTTCCAGATGTACAATTTCCCAATAAAAATTACAAACGTGCGGTATTCACGACTGATCGCTGATATATTACATTTATTCCCATTTGTTAAACATATTAATAATTAGAAAATAAAAATTTTAATTTTCTCTTTAATTTTTTTTTTTTTTGAAAAATCTAAATTAAATTTAAAGCTTCAGATAGGACCCTTTTTATTCAATTACTATATACAAATCGTTAAATTATGTGTTTGTATAGAATATTAAATAAATATTATAATCGAGAAAAGATTTTATCTTTTTAAGGATGGTCTCAGTTTACCCGATACGTTAAAGATTTTTGGCCAACTTTAAAATATTGTGATCCATAGAACAATTACCCTTTTTCCAAAAAGTTTGAAATTCATTTATAATAAAATGCAATAATGTGAAATTTTGATCTAGGTTTCTGATATGTTTAAATATTACTTAGATAATATCATACCATGAACAGTATATGAAGATATGTTGCTTCGGTTAAGAAAAAAATACAAGACATTGTATACACAGATTACTTCAATATACACTTGTTAATGTTTTCGATATATATATATAATGTAAATACTACAGTATATGAATATTATATTTCTATATTCGTGAGTTTACACTGTCGTAACACATAAAACCAATCTTGTAATCTCTGGTTCTTCAAACAAAATTATGGAAATGACCGTATAGTTTGCACCTATACATACCGTACTTCATACCAACTCTTATAAAGACAATATTTGATAGCAGTATATTCGTATACATATATTATTGAGATCAAGTGACTTAATGATGTTATCCAACATATTTTACACAATAATTTAACAATGACTTTGCACTGCCCAAACACACACATAAAAACATAACATGTTTTTATGTGTGTGTAGCAGTGGAAACCTAAATATTTAAAATAATAAATAATTTAAATATAATTTGTAAATGGAATGTTTTTCTCAACATCTTAAATTGTAAATAATTTGGTAGATTGTTTAGGTTTAGTTACATAACAAAGCATTTACAATTACACTACTGTCTCAGATAGCTTTTATTATTAGTCTAGATAGATAGATAGTATAGGATTATGGACGCACATATTAAAAATACGCTTATATTATTTCCGATTCCGAATCCGAATTTGTAGGAGAATATACTTCACAGATATAAGACTTCTTATTGGTATTGACTTGTATGTAAATTTTAGTGACGTTATAATCGGGTGGCGGAAAGTTACACCTGACAGACGGGCCCGGGCGTCTGTACTGGTGTGAAGCAGGCGCTCATAATTCTAGATTCTCTCTTGGAGGCGACACTGATCTCTCAGAGTTAAGGTCTTGAGCCATGACATTAACGCCCGTGTTGGTAGCAGCCGCTTTCGCAGCTCTTCGATTCCGCGAGTAGTATGACCCTGACACAGTGGTCTTGCAGAAGCAGTAATTAATGAGGAAACCGTAAGCACGTCGAAAATCGCTACTCAAAGTACTGTAAAAGATGCTAGTTAAAACGGATCTGCTAATTCCTAGCCAAGCGTACTGATAAAACTTCGAGTCTGAGGCTTTAGGAAACTGATAGATAATGATCAAGTAGGGTGTCCAGGTAATCATGTACAGGAAATGTGTCAAGATATTTAAAATTGACCGAGAATAGTCGTCATCGTATCTTTGGGAACGCCTGTAATAAACTTCATCAACGCCGTGTTGTTTTACATGAAGTGTTGATATTAGAAGGAACGTCACAGTTATAATGCATGGAACAAAATGAAAAAATATTGAAGTATATTCTCTGAAAGTGTAATGGCCGTGATGGAGCCGCTGACAATAGTCGTAGTCGTAGCCGTTGTACACTCCGTAAGCAGAAGCAGAAATGCTGACGCCATACACCAGGAGAATCCCCGGATTGACGGCCAAGTTCACAAACTTACGAGTGTGCGCTGATGAACAACCCATCTGGCAGTAGTGCTCAATCGCCGATAACTGTAGACAATTAAAATATTTAACATTGTTGTGATTTAAAACCTGTTATATTAAAATAAAGCAGAGCGACATGACGCGACGAAATACATAAGTACTACGCGGGCTACAGTGCGACCAATGGAAATCGCGCAACTCAGGTTACCATCGACATAGCTAATAAAATAATATACTTCGCTGGTGCTAACTATTACGCTTACAGAAAAAAATACTAATTCCAGCTTAGCTCCGTGTACTTTTGACAAATAGTCAATGTATTAATATAAAAAGATATTTAAAAAAATAACGTATACAATTACGTTGTAAAATATATTCTGCAAAATTATTTATTAGATTTTGTATAAAGAAAAACTTTAATTTAATTACCTATTATTTAAATTTAATTTAAATCTTACCATGAAGAACATAGAAAATGTGTAGGTAGATACTTCAGTTATAAACTGAAGGGCGTGGCAGACATCTGGGTTGTCATATTGGCCCGATACCAGAACCACCACAGACACAGGCATGACGCCTGCAGTGATCATAAAGTCCGCTACTCCAACCAAAGCCAGAAACACATTACCTGTTAACCCAAAATATATTTCATTACAATAACATTTTTATTAAAGTTCCACTCAATTTTATAGCATTTTAAAGTAAAACAAATAACCTGAAGAACAAATAAAATTAGACTTAAAAATTAACTACCCGGCGTTCGCCCTTTTCAAGTAAATTAAATTCATTCGATTTTATTCCCCTTTAATTATAATGTAAAGATTTTAATATAATAAATAATAAATTCAAACATAATTTCAAGTCCTCCGATTTTTTTCGTATTTGTTTTTTTTTACAGAATATTAATATTAAACACATTTCAGTAACGCACTAATACCGTAGAATTCGTATGTCGTGATACTTTTATTAATTCCTATTGTAGTGTATTTTACAACAGATAAATAAAATTGTAGTCTCTGTGTGTAATATCTTTTATATATAATTCACTAGCTTTTACACGCGACTCCGTTCCCGCGGAATTTTAAAAAAAGAAACGGGATAAAAAATATCCTATGTCTGTATCCTGGTTCTCAACTACATACCCATGAATTTTCAGCCAAATTGATTCAGCCGTTCTTAAGTTATAAATAGTGTAACTAACATGACTTTCTTTTATATATATAGATAGAAGTACATCAAGTATTTGCGTCTATAACAAATTTTAGTGTTGAAAATCGACTGTAATTCATAAAAATGTTTTATTTATAAAATATAACTATAATATATGACTTTAACTGTCTCAAATTTCATATTCAATTCCTTACGCGATTTCCTTAAGAGCCAGCGCCGACTTGTAGTCGCCCGATAGTTTGATCGTGCGCTTAATCAGTACGAGCGTGTATGAAGCTGCCCACAATACAACGATTTGGTATCGAGCGACTAAAAAGTTGAATGGACTCCACGATTGTCTTCAAACTAAATAATAGCCCAACTATTAGACATTAGTATGGTGTGCTGTGGGCGCACACACCGCCGATAGTTTAGACCGACAACTTTGCGATTTAACTCGTTTGCTGCGAGCCTTGGTATAGACGTGCGTGTATTAAAAGGAAAATAACAATTAAACAAGAAAAATGTATATGAATAAGTATCGTTATGTTATGAAATTGAAAATCAAACTAGGGTTATTTATTAATCGTCCATCATTATTTACTTTAATATACTATCAGATACAAACCACCAATGTATATAGTAACAGCTAACAGTATGTGGAAAACTTTGATATGAATAGAAATAAAAAACAACTTAAAACATGTTTATTGGTTTTATTGGTATATCAACACGCTAATATAGCGATCAAGTCAATTTTATTAATATCATTTTTAAACAGAAGTCACATAATAGTCAACACTGATACGACCTTCTCAAACCAAACCAAATATTTGTTATTAAACTTCATTACTAATAACTTAGGCGACCGCTCTCTACAGAAATAGAAAGTAACTCAAATTATTTGAAAACAGTCGGCCGATTGTTTGTCTAGTGTGTGCACCCACATCCAACCCGAGTATGTATTTATTTGTGCCAATGCACAGTTAAAACCCGACCTGATCAAATTATCGAGCAATAAAAAAGTCTCTAATTTGCGCAAACTCTAAAAAGGGATACAAAGTTTTCGTTTTTCATCTTAGTGTTATTGTTAGAAAAATAAAACGGAAATATAAATACTAGACTAGAACAAAAACTCACCTTTCTTACTTAGTTTTTTCTCCACGAAAAAGGAGGCAATAAAGAAGCCGTTCATTATTGTTCCGAAGACGCATAGAATAAACACGAACATCAAACGACTAACTCTAGACCATTCTTGGCTTAGCGCTATTGGTGAATATGTGCGGTTATAACCCTCCATAGTTGCGTTGAGCAATGCCATGGTCATGGCAGCTGAACCACTCCCTGATAAAATAAAATAAAATTACACACTGCGACTTAAACTTTACACAATAGTGTTAAAAATATATCTTAAATACATTTTATTGAACTACTAAGTTACATTAAGGCTGAAGCATGAATAAAAAAGTCATACCATAGTACCACCTCATGGCTAATGGTACCAAAAAGGTAGGGCACCTTTGGCTACGTACTTTAATAATGTAAGATTCAAACTTTATGACGCCTAGTGAAGACACAATTGTGCTACTCAGCGTCTCATGCGATGATGCGAACCGCCATAAAGTTTGGATACCGCAGTAGGATCCAAAATACAGATCCTCGGGGAAAATAGGTGTACCCTTTTATACAAATAAAATAATATTATTTAATCTTGTACATGGACCCAAATTTTTGCATGTTCGCGAATTTCTGCTTCTTTATATTTGTAATTATCACAATATGGATGCAACTAAACGCAAGAATGGAGGCAATGCTGCCACGACGCATTTCTATTATGTTTTTAAATAAAATGAAACTATTAAAACAAACTTAATTAAAACAACGTTCCACTTTATTTTTCAAGACAACTAATGAGCTAATTGCGATGCTGGGCACGTTTTAAATTTAAAATTAATTGTGATCAATCATTATTTTACTGGTAATTTTTTATGAAAAAATAGAACATTCTATAGTATGGGGAGGCGAAGCGGGGATTGTTCTATTTACTCGAGCGTGACAATAAACCTCCAATAATGTATACCTTCCCTAAATGAAATGCTCCATATAAGACCGAGCGTTTGGGCAGCCATTTAAGATAATAAATAAAAAAATATTGTGATAAATGGCCTAGCGCGTCAGTTTAAAACTAAAATTCTTAATTTCAATTATTTGTCAATTTGCATGGTACATAAGAAAATAGCAGTGTCACAAAGTTGCAAGGATAAAAACGCCACCATGACGTTGTCAAGAGGGCTAAAATTTGGAATGTAGACTTTTCTGATTGTAATTAATTCACCGTGTCTCAATTTGACGTGTTTCCGTATTTATAACACCCGATTCGTTGTACTTAGTATTTTTACTGGCTATCTTAAAAGCGCGGCTCTTTATGGGGCGTTTCAATTGTGGTAAAATTACTTGATTGGGTACAAGATGGGGAAGTTTATGTTTGGTTTGATTACCCCCGCTTTGTCTCACCTACTACTACATTAAAAAGTTGTAGTGGCGAAATAATATTAACTACCACTTACCAAGAGATGAGGTTTAACCTCGCGAGCAATATAAAAATATATCTGTACTCCATAATGCTGTTATTAATTATGCAAATCTTGTACAGCGTTTATTTTTAAAATAAAATAAAAATATTAATGTTACTCTTTATTTATTTATACTAGCTTTTGTCCTCTACTCCATACGCGCGAAATATAAAAAAAAAACTTAATAAATAGCCTATGTTCTTCCAGACTATGCTCTACATCTGTGTTAAATTTCATCAAGATCTGTGGAGCCGTTTTGAAGATACCTTCAAAGAAACATCCATCCATTCATGTATCCATTTAAAAATCCGCATTTATAATATTAGTAAGATAAGACCTTTTTCCAGAAAAAGTGCACAAATAAATTACAAAAGATTTACCTTTTTTACCTTTACTTTTGCATGTACATATAATATTTAATTCTTATTCACAAGCACCAACAAAATATATGTAATCTAAATAGTATCTGAAGATTTAAAAAAAGACCAGAATTAATTAATTTTTTTCCAAGGAAATAAGTTTCGATATGAATGAATTGCTTACTAGTTGTCAACAGACATTATAAACCCAATATAAGCATGTAACAAAGCAAGAGCATAAGACAGGAAAGCTTTATAATATTCATTGTTCATTCAAACTCGCATTGGCTTATAATGCGCTAGCGAAAATATTTTAAAAATAAACATCACAAGAGTTTATTTGGTTTTACTTTAAGACAGAAAGAAGCAGTTGCAATATATGTTGCACAAGTGAGTACGCCTAAAGATCGGTAAAACGCCGGAAAGTATTTTTCCTGACATCGTTTGTCTTAAAGAAGTCCCTTGCAGCTTTTTGTTGCATATTGATTAACAATATTTATTTTCAATTATATTGGACGGATCCATAACAAATCCACGTAACGCTCTATACAACATTGCATTTTTTCTTTTTGATGTTTCGTTCTCGAACCATTTAGTTTATCTAAAGTATTTTTCGTTAAAATTTTTATATACTTCTTCAATTATACCAGTATCTACAATTGATCTATTGTTTCGAGTAGAGAGATTTCTTATTTTTTCGTAATTACTTTCGTACCGTCACTCTTTTCTGCTAATGAACAAATGAGAGCAAGCTTTCATTTCTTCATTCATCTGGATGACTTTGGAAATCATTAGCTTAAAATACGATCGATCCTGATATTGCACAGAGACAGGAAGACAAAAAGGTAGAATTAATCTTAGGGATATGTCCTTCGACATCGCTTTAGGAAGTAATTCAAGGGTAAATTATTTCTACTTCATAAAATAGGCCGAATAGGTTCGGCAGACAGAAGACTGCTCGAACCTATTCGATCTTCGAAACTAAGAACAAGGTTACCAAGTCATTGTGAGAAATATACAATATGCAAAAAAAAACACGTTAAGACAGATAAAAATCACATTTCTAAGCTTTATGTCATATGCTCAGCTTCATGTCTGACTAACATAACATATTTACACATTATTTGGTATATTGTTTTAGTGTTGAAATAAAAACTTTAAATAAAAAAATAATTTTATAACACATAATAAATAAATAATAAAAATGAAGGTACCCATATAAATCATCATTTTATTTAACATTTTCACCAACAATTGAAAATGTTTTGAAAAAAGACTTAATTACTGTTATAATGTTACTGAACAAAACAAACTTTTGGTAAATTTACAAACAAAGGAAATTGAACTTTTAATTGTGCATAAAAATCTAATCTTTTGAAAAGTATATAACGTATAATTTATTTTACAAAATAAACCGCCAGCTTATTTAATTTATTTTAGCTGTTTAAATTGTAAATTTATTAATTTCAATTGTTTTTTATTAAATTCTTTTATTATTTTCGTTTTATTATTTTACTTCAAAATATGACTAACCTGAAATTTTGTGGTATTTTCTTGAACGCTTTACTCTTCTTTCTCTTCCGAGAATCCTAATGGTATGAACATTATAAAGATGACGTCAAATAATTCTTCATAATTTAAACGATTAAAGATTTGTAAATTAAGGAAAATAATAATTAGAAATATGAATTCATGAAGATAAATAAAACAATCAAAGACGTTTAGCGCTCGCGGCGAAGTTTTGAATAACGGTTAAATTGTTCTTCACACACTTTTACAAATCCAATAACGAAACTGATCTCGGGGATGGTTCGGGACGTTCTGATCTGAGGGAACGGTCGGAGGACCTCCGAGTTGAAGCTGCGCTAAGTAAGATACTTGTGCATTGCGCATATGCTCGTACGACTAACTTCGCAATTCTGATGGCGACTATGTGGCGGCTGAATGATGTAATCTGTTTAAAAATATTTAAATATAACATCCCAACATTATATGAAATTAAATGGACATTTCAAGAAAATGTTTTTTTTTTCAATTCGTAAATAATATTTCAATGTTGATATTTTAACGAGAAATTATTTTCATCTAGTATTGAAAGATGCAATACAAAGTAATAGATAATATAAAACTTCATGCAATCGAGCCATTAGGAATGACGCGTTCGCAGTCGAGAAAGTAAACACTTGGGAAACCCATAATATATCTCCATCAAGGTAGTTTTTTATATTGAATGAGCTAGCGCTTGACCACGTTCCCACCTGATGAAGTGATGATGTGGTCTAAAGATGGTACGCGCTAGCTTTGGAGTGTAGCAGATGAGGGCGGCAGAAGATAAGGCGTTATGGTCATCAATGGGGAGAGTTTATATACGACAACAGTGATGACTTTAGGCTGAAGAGATTATGTATATCAAGAACACTTTGAATATTTCCGAAACGGACAAAACTACGAAACATGGAGAAACACTTGAAATGCTGCTTGAAATAATCTCAAATTACATCTGATCTTCTTCACATCTGAATTTAAAAGCCAGCATAATATAACTGAATTAAAATCATCCGCCGGTTTATTTCATCTATCTCTCGGCTGCCACTTTAATATCAGGTTTTATTATATGTATGTATCTCTCTCAATGTTTTTATTTCTTCTTGTTGTTCTTGTGCCTCTCCACTATTGGAGGTTGGCCGTCAGCTTAGCGGATTCCTTTCTATCTTGCACCAAGCGAAACAGATCTTCAACGCTGGCAATGTTGGTCCACTCCCTGATGTTCCTCAGCCAAGACTTCTTCTTACGTCCAACGCGTCTCTTTCCCGCGATTTTGCCCATCATAATGATGAAGATGGAGAAGATGGTATTTCTCGTGTCGCAAAACGTGGCCGAGGTAGGCGACCTTTCTCTGTTTGATAGTTTGCAACAGTTCGCGATTCTTGCCGACACGCTGGAGTACCCGCACGTTGGAAACTTTCTGTATCCAGCTAATACGTAACATTCTACGATAGCACCATGTCTCGTTTTTATTTATATGACCCTATCCTTGTATTAATTTGGAAAAACCTAAGAATTAAATGACCCCTCAATTTTCAAAATCGGTGCAGCCGAACGCTTACGAGTATATACTAATCAATGTTACTTACCCGCAGAAAACATTACCCTCCTGTTAGTAGAGCAAACTTGATGGACAATGAACAATATGATCGGACTAGAATTTATACGTTTTGTATACCTAAGGTACCGATGTTAATGACTTTATTATTATTAAAGCTATATAGATGGCTACATTTGGTAACATTTTTGTTACAAGTACATTTTATTTGTTACAATATCTGTTAAATATATTTTATAGGGAAATTAAATTAAAATATGATAAACACTTTATATGGGGAAGCTTTTAGTTCAAGGCGGAATTGTCGTCTCCAACTAAATCAAGTTATTAGCAAGCTAGTGCATCGGCCTGCGGCGGTAAAATTTTGTCCTTGAATCTTGTTACTTAAAATTGTATTTACAGCTGCGGTGGTTTTGTAACGTGATATGATATCAAAGTAAGCAACACATTCAAAATATCAAATTTTAATAAATCACGTGTCGTAAAACATTAATTTCAAGCATAATTACACAATCTAAATAGTTTTAGTACAATCACTAAGTATTGTGTTTTCACAAGTACGGATTCACGCACCTGTGAAAACACTTTACAAATAGGCTTTATCAGGTCAAAAAAATGTAAAATAGATATTAATGTATATAGTTTACATCAAGTATAATAAGTTCAAATCCAAATCAGGTGGTATATGTGTATAGGTGAGAATGTTATCTATACTGTATGTAAGTTGAACACAAATAAAGTTTCAATATTAGAATTAGTTAACAGTGAATCAATTCAATTTCTTGTTCATAATCTCCTTAGCGGCGAGTGGTGAATCGAACCCAGTCACTCCTATGGCAAGCAGTTTAACAAAGTGTCAAAGAGCACCCACCAAAATCGAATTAACCCTTTCCTGTCTGACGGTACTTAGAAGTACTCCTACATTTTTCTCTAATAACGTAGGTACGAAAACACTTTATGTTAACTTCAACTGATGATCCTTTAGAGTACCGTT
>JAOPJD010000025.1:6131266-6146209 GCA_026167825.1 Papilio polyxenes | reverse complement strand
AAACTGAAAACACCTACGCATGTGGAACTGTGCGAAGCAATAGAAAAGGACTACCTGGAAATTTGATCGCTGATTCTCAAATGAAAAGGGGCGACAGTGATCATCGATAATTAATACCTTTTAATTTAATTATTAATAAATCATGGTTGGATCTCATTGCTATTATCATTTCTATCGAAGTTTCTAACATTGTGATAACACAAAGTTCCTGTCGGTACTTTAAAGTCTAGGTCTTGGAAATAGTACTTCTAGGTAAAATAAAAATCTAAAAAAAATATGTGCGTTTCCTGTTACCTACCTTATTATAAAAATAAAGTTCAAAAGCGGAAATTGGTTAAAAAACACTACCCCGGGGGGAAAGGGTTAAGAAACATGTTGCGCCATCTAGACAACATTTCATGTCAGATTTCATTTTATGCAACGCTTGTTGCCAGCTATGGCACGTAACTTGCCATAGACAGATTAAGAAAATGTTGATACTTGCAAAATATGGCCACATAACAAATAGTAATATCACATAATATTCGTTATGAATTAAAGTGCTGGTAAAAATTCAAGTAAGCTATTTTTTTAAGAAATTCAAAATACTTTAAAAAATTTATAACTAAATGCGTTGCGTTGCGTTGCGTAGCATCTACTCTTTGCCTTTCTTAACGATTTGTGAAAAAGTATAATTTATCTACGTGACTTTGACGTAAAAGAATATGGATTTTTAAATTCCATTAAATTTGTTTATTTTTATGTCGTTTTAAACTAAATGTAGTGTCGTCACATAGAAAGACTTAATTAATATAAATTTGTCAATTTTTTTTTTATTATAATTCATAATCATGCAGAAGTTTTACAGTGAACTTAATTTAAAATTTGTAAATATAATTGTATATTATGTTTTTTCGGTATCTCCCTTCCTTTAATGTTCTTGGCGGTGTAAATTTCAATACGTTTATTTTTATCTATTCGACCTTGTCAACAAATTGTCGTACAATTGTCGGAGTAATTTAAAGACCCCTGCCAAGCTTGTAGCCAAAGAGCGTTCGTACTCGTACGACTTGTGTGTTTTAATTTTAAAGCAAGACACCATGGAAGAAAATTATGGAAAATTCATAGCCAATATTCTTAGCACCTTAACCATACTATCGTGTCTTTTTCTAAAAGTGCCTCAGATATTAAGTGTGAGGAGGTCAAAATCTGCAGACTGCATATACATTCAAGCCATGGTATTGGAAATTGCAGGGTTTGTATTGGTTTTATAAATGTTTTAGCACTGTTGAGTAGTAATTTGAAGTGCTGTAGGTAGAAATGTCTATGCGAAAACTCACTCATATGTTACACAGAATACTATCATTTTCTTGACTATTTTCTGTGACTTACTGAATAGAGCAACCAAGAGCGTGTTTGAGCGATCTAGATGGGCCCGCGCATTGTAGTTAAGAGGACATAGGGTCTACTAAATTATATTTTTGCAAAGTGACACTTTGTATTTATATATATCAACCATTTGTTATTAGTGATAGTTGGATAATATTGATCATGTTGATTATGAAGGAATTATTGATAATTTATTTTTAGAGAGTTGGTGGCTCAGGGGTTAAACACTTGACTTGCAAACTGCAGGTTTTGGGGTTCGAATCCTGCCATGTACCAATGTGTTTTTCGATTTACATATGTACATTTATTCAACATTCTTAAGAAGAAGGAAAACATTGTGATGCAATCTGCACATATCTGAGAAGAAATTTAATGAAGAATGTGTGAAGGCAACCACAAAAATGTTGACAAAACTGTTGACTATGGCTTAGTCACCCCTAAATTGGGGTAGGCCTCGAGCCTTTTAGTGGGGATGTATAGTGAGCTGATGATGATGATTGATTATTTCTATTTCAGGTTCACAGTAGTGACTTTGTATAATTTCACAAACAAGTACAGCCTCATGACCTACATGGAGTACCCAATTATATTAATGCAAATGTATATCTTGCTATACTATGTGCTTAAATATAAATATTTACTTGGGTCATGTGCAGTGCCAATTTCAGCACTTGTTTATTTCTTAACTGTACTGGGATTTGCAGTAGACTTTCTGCCAAGAGATATTCTGTACTACCTTGTTGTAAGTAGCTATCATTGAAATTTTTCTCTTTATATTTCATGTAGCAAGCTTAACAAAGATTTTATTGTTTATATTTTGTTATTTATATTGTAATTTAAAAACACCACTGTGGCTTGTAGCAATGAAACATTAGCTTTTGATAGTTAACAAATGATAGGATCAGTGATAGACACTAAAATAAATAACAAATTGGTTGAGATTGATTGGTACAAAAAAGTCATCATCAAGACTAAAATATTTTTTATGTATGGTTTGATTCTTAGACCATATCATATTTGTGTTTTAAATTGTTTTCCAGCCATTATGCACTCCTATTAGTGGCTTCGCTAAAATATCATACATTTATGGAATGATTAAAACAGGCAGCGCAGATGATGTTTCATTGATAACATGGATCATATCCCTATCTACTAATTTGTGTAAGTAAAATAATGAAATAAGTTTTTTTTAATAAATTACATTGTTATAGTTGCAGCAAATATCTAATAATAACTTTAATCAAAATCTATTGAACTGTTTTCTTATTTATTTAGTGCTATTACTAGTTGTTGCCCGCTAGTCCGTCCGCACAGAATAGAAACAATCTTTATAAGTAGCCTATATGTTTTTACAGACTATGTTGTATATTTATGCCAAATATCATCAAGATCAGTTGAGCCGATGGAAATGCCTTCAAAAAAACATCCATCTAAACATTTGGATTTAAAATTATTAAGAGTAGCTCTGGCCTCGACTCGTCCTTGCAAAATACTGTTTTCGGGTAGAATTTTAATGACTTGGCTAGTTATTTTACTTAAAATTATAAAATATATATTAAACTTAAAAAACCTTCACATAAACCTTACATATTACCGTAGAAACTTTCATCCCCATTCTCTATTGTTATTTTACACTCTTGAGGATAAAACTTTTACAAACTTTGAATGTCTTGTTAATTTATATGAACAGTCTAAAGAATAAGTTTTAAGCTTACTGTAAAAATGACGATACTTCCACACAAATTTCGACCCCCACTTCTATCGGCTTACAACCTTTTTTTTTTCACGTTAAAAATTCTTTCGAGGGCTTTAGACTATCTCTGTATCAAATTTTGTTTAAAACGGTTGAGTAGATTTGGCGTGAAAGTGATACAAACAGACGAGTTACTTTCGCATTTACGAGTATTTAGTAAGGATTAAAAAGTAAAGTTTGGTTGATATAGAACATTGTATGGAAGAACACATTGGCTACTTATAAAGGTGTTTTTATTCCGCACGGACGGAGTCGCGGGTGACAGCTAGTATAATATATTTTTTATTTTTCAGCGCGCTTGTTTACTGTATACATAGACTCGGCTGATATGAAGTTGATGAGCAATTTCTTAATATCAGCATGCCTTAGTGGTGGAGTTTTGGCAACTGCTGTGTTCTATCAGAAACATTGCTCTATAAAAATACGTTGTACTAAAGAATTAAAATTCAAAAAATACAAATAGAAGGATAATGTATTATTATCAGTCAAACTTTTTGTCCGTTAGTAAGTATGAATTGTTTATTACAAAAACAACAGTAGAACTCCAATGTATTGTGACTTAATAATATTTTTGAATTTGTTGATTGAAATTACAAATGTTCTTAATATTATACTCTATTTTTTTTTTTTAATTTATTATTTTATTCTTGTTACAGGTCAAAATTAGATAAATGAAGTCTTGAAGTTACAATAAAGGATTTGTAGTTATAGCTGGCATAAATAATATTCCAAGACAACTGTGAACTTAGGCTTACTGTTTCAAATAATATGTACATAATAATGAAAAAAATTTAATATTACTGTTCCAAAACATTTTAGTTATATTTTTAATTGAATCAATGAATTTTTTAAAGGATGCCATGATGGGAGGGAAGATAAGAACCAGGCGATGGACGTAGGATACTTTTTATCTGTGACACAATAGGCTATTCTTCATTCCGCGTGGACGGATTTGCTTTGGAAAAGTATTTTATAAATCTATGATAAAATTGTAGTGGGTAAAAAGCCAGTACTGGCAAAAAATAATCTCGAATATTACTTTAGACACTTTTGTCTAGCAGTTTGAATACCTAACTATATCTTGAATCATGTTATATGGTATTTATATCAAGCTATAGACGGTAGTTAAAAAAATATGCACAAGTTTTGTAGTCATTGTTTATTGTTCCTTAAATAGGTTAAATTTATTATTTTTGTTATTTATATATTTAATTAATAACTTATGAAATGTATTTAGTTAATTTTATTTATTAAATAGAACTTAAAAAAGACATATTATGATACTTGCCACGAATCCTATTGTTTGTAGATGGCAGTGCACCTTTTATCTCAGTCATTATTGTATCGCTAGTCAATAAGTTTGTCTTGCTCACTCCATGTGAAAGACGTTAAGTACAATGTTTTTGAGCCAATTTGTGAAAATTATTAGCAGCCAATAATATTGGTTGCATATATAGTGCCAGAATAGTGTAGTTACGAATTGAAAATAAATTAATTGTAGTGTTATTCGTGTATTTAAATAAAAAAATATATAGCATTAATCAGCAATGTATAGAAATCGTATATCGCTTTATTTATTTATTGCTTTTGCATAATGTGTATTCTAAATGGCTTAGCATTTTAATATACAGAATTTAAAAATCCCTCATTAAAAATACTACAATGATTAATTAACAATATGTATGTGATTTGATCTGAAATATCAATGTAATATTATACAGTTTTCAAAATATTATAAGGTTTTATTTTTTGTATTAATCAAGGACACTGTTCACTAGACCGTAGAAATTATAAATTTCTTCAGGAATCTTTGCTTGCGTCACTTAAAGTTGTATTTATATTTAAATATTTAAAAATTAATTCCAGGCAGCATATACATAAATTATTCTTACATGGTTCTAAATTTAATTTAGTGAGTATTGTGAAAGTTGGAGAATATAGACAGAATACTCGGAATATACAGTTTTAGGATATTGAAACTAGTCCCATCTTCCAGTTTATCGGCTCTACTCACAGTAGCATTCATTTTTATTATGGTTATACTTAATTTGGATCGTTTTAAAATTCAATCATCGTAACGTTTCAACATGTAGAATCTATTCAAGATTTTATGACCTGGCGACTTACAAGGTGATGTTTCCGGCGACGAGGTATTTATTTTATCGTCGATCATCTCACTAAGGTGCAAGCGCCTTTTTCGTGTCTCGTCCTTATCGACGCTAGGACATTGTGTCTTATTTACTAATAAATGTGGGAAAAGCTCTCTCGGGGAGCTGTGTAAAGATGAAGACAATGGTTGGGAGGGCGCTGTATTATTAGAAGCGAGATTGGGTGAGGCTACGTATGATGGCTCACATCTGTACACGTTGTGAACTCCATTCGCCACGAAGCTTTTCACTTCGGGTAACGCTGGTAGCTCTTCGGGTTCACTTGAAGGATAATCGCCAGCCCTTGATAGATTCTTTTCGATTTGAATTCTGCCTTGAGGTTCTTGCGCGGCATAGCTCGATCGACCGCCTAAATATTTACCTTTTCTTCTTGCCCTGGCTTTGGCAATATCAGCAGCGCTCCTTGATCCGTATAAATGAAGATTTTGGTCAATGTAATTACAAACTGCCGCGGCTTCTTCCTCCGGTGACAAATGAGCATCTCGAAAGAAACCGTATCCATTGCGCAAATCATTTATACCTTCTATAATCAACCATCCCAAAGTACCAAGAACTAATAATATGGTTGTGAAAATTGCTATTATTGTGGTGGCGTCCGGCTCGGCCAGCTTGTACTGGAGTTCTCCTATAACACCGTAGGTCACAATATTGCGTGTTCGCTTCATTGTATGCGCACGGCAAGTATAGAAACCCCTATGGTAGTTTGGCGCTGTAGCGATAAGTCTTAACACTTTGCCATCATCAACAGCTTTTGCAGAATTTTTCTCCAAAATACTATTAATAGCATTATCCAAATAAAACCACCAAGCCTTGTTAGGTGTACGTTTAGTTCTGGCGTGTAAACATGTCAGATTTAGACTATTACTTATCCCCCAGCTAGTTTCGTAATAGAAACCAGATATGCTCGACGTTCGAGAGGATAGTTGTATTTTATTATCTTTTATACGTTCCACTCCAAAACTATGAAGATCTATAAATTTGTTATTCACTTTTAAAGACGCTATAATACCTGAATAAGCTGTTACCTCTTCGGTGATAACATTTTTATATTCAAGCGGTATATTCCCGATAAAAAATTCATCGTAACACAAAACATACGTGGTGTTATTTACAACATTGCTTAAACTATTATTTTGCTTTATATCAGACAAATTTTGATTTGGTGGTATCGAGAAAAATGGGTAAATACTATGTCTTTTGTTAGTTGTAGAGAATGTTAGCAAGACATGGAGCCGTTCCGATGCATTTATAATGGTTTCAATGGTTCCGCTTTCACTTTGCTTCGATAACATAATATCCAACCATTGGTCAGGTAAACATTCTGTTGAACTGGTGGTCTCCGAACGAAAACCATGTAAAGATAACTTTATTTTTAATCTTGTGTTAGTTAAAGTTATACAAAGCCAATCATCGTCCTGGATTCCTGGAAGAAAAAGTATAATTCCCACGTCTTTCTTAGGTTTCAGAGTTAGTTGTAAATTCCATTCGTTTTGATCATCGAAGCAAGGTAATCTTAAGTAATGATCGTTTTCGAGATACAGAAAAGCTTCTTCTATATTTGCTCTTTCATAAGCTATATTTGAGGCAGAAGTGGGGACAAAGTCAGACCTAGTCAATCGATTACGATTAACCATCATGACCAAAGGTATAAAATTTACAATTAGTTCTTGAACGACTCCGTGAAATTTTTCACCAACAGTAATAAATGTCATTTCATCTGTTAACTCTGGATCACAAGGAAACAACCCATGTATGGGCGTTTGAGCATCATTTATTCTAAGCGAAATACTTTCTTTATTGACAGTGATCATTGCAGAATGCCAAGCGGTCGGCTCCAAAACGAAAGTTGAACAGACGCGAAGGGGACTGCATGACTGTGATAATCCTCTGACGTCCAAACATAGATACCATTTTTGTAAGCTTAGCCTTACCAAGGGATGAGATATATCCCCTCGTCTTATGAGCGTGCCGTGAGGGGAAAGAGGCATAAATCGAATAAAAGAATGAAATAATGTTGACCGTTTCTGCAGAAAATCATATTGTAAAAAAGAATCTCCATTAAATAAAGCGACGACGTGTGAAAATACATCGCAAGGCGTCTGGTGACAAGGACCTTCCTCAAATTTAGGACCCACACAATTGGAACCTCCAGATGGCATTGGTCTTGTGCATGATCGAGTTCTGTAACGCCTACCTGCTCCACAAGTTTGTGAACAAGGACCCCATATGCCCCATCCCGACCACCCGCCATCTAATAAGCATTCCTTGTTTTTACAAACTTCCAATTGTGCATGTTGACCCCTACAATGTGTACCCCACTTAGCAGATATATGCGGCTTCTGTTTCTCAATGCAAACCCTACTTCTACGTCTTATACCAATACCACAGTTTTCAGAACACGAAGACCATTCACCCCATTTGCTCCAATTGCCACCGGTATTTTCACCAGTGTAACTCTCATCGATAGCACATTGATCGCCTTCACAGTCTTCAAATTGTAGAGGATTTCCAAGACATATTAGACGATTATCGGACGGTGGTGGAGTGTCGCATTTTCTGACTCTCCAGTGGAAGCCTTTGCCGCAAAGTGAGCCGCACGCTGACCACGCTCCCCATGGACCCCATTCTCCCACTACAGGACATCCTACATTATGTTTAACACATTGAAGGGCATTCCATATAATTTCAGGGTTTAACTGCCATGTATTGTCTTCTGCTAAAGCACTTTGAATATCATAAAACGTACATTCAAATTGAAGACATCGCTCCATTATGCTTGGGACTGTTTCTAATTGTCGCATTGCATCGGTTCTAATGGAATCTCCATTTAAACATTTTCTAAAATCGTCCACTACACAGTTAGTTAGATAACAAGATTCGATTTGTTCATCAGGGCCACTGCATGGTATGCCTTCTCTGGATGTTGGTGGATTATTGCATTCTCTTGTCCTTTTTCGATATCCTACATCATCGCAAGTCCCGTGACAGTTGGACCAAGAGGACCATGGGGACCAACCCCCATCCACAGGACACTCCGGTTCTGCTATCACACCTAATGCACATTCAATTCGCCAAACAGCCTGTTGTTCTTGAGCATGGGGCTTTTTATTCACCACTTTTTGGAAAGAATGTATCAATAGAAAACAGAAATAATAACATTTCCTGTTGTTTACGAAAAACATCTTTTGACACATAAAATATTTGTTTTTTAAAATTATTAATAAGGTTATGAAATAAAACCTTTTTATAGTAAAATAAAATGAGTTTCGTTAAGTTTTTTCGGCAGAATCTGAACTCAAGGGAAAAACCATTAATCTCCTCGTCGAAGGCGTCCAGCCCACCCACTTAAAATTAGAGAAAGTCCACTTGCAGCCTTCCCTTATGTAGATAATTATTTTTATGTATTTTTCATTGTAGTCATTAAAATGGTATTTGTAAAATAAAAACACCTGATGATGAATAAACGTTAAACAGTCTGAACACTCATATAAATTAATATTTTCTTTGCAAAACTAAAATAACATATTTAAGAACAAATTATTTAAATACAACTTACTAAAAAGATACCAAGAAGCCAAAATGTATAAACTTGTGTTGTCTAAATGAAAAATATGTATTTAAAATAGTTACAGAGAACATATGAGGCTATTACATAAACAATAAATCTTTTATAGATATCAAAATAAATTGCACATTCTTATGTTCTGATATGTACTTTGTAAAATAATTTAATCATAGTTATTTTAACTCAGATATAAAAATGACTTAAACCATTACAAAAAATTCTTGAACTAATACAAAAAAAGCAAGATTTTATTTAATAGCTGATATATAGCTATAGCTACATTCAACTTGGAAATAACTTGTAACAAAATAAATATTTTCTAGAATATAAATTCAAATTCTTATGTTGCTTACATTCATCTTTAGGCCTTAACCACCTAATGAATTATTAATTCAGCATAAATTGTAATATTTTTACATCAAAGTGTACTTTTAGATAAAATACACTTTGACATTTCCTTTCTATAATGTTCAATCCTTATGCAAGCAAGATTGGACCCCGAATCAATTTTTAGTTTAAAACCAAGACATTTTACATTACATCCAATGAGGGAATTGTGAAGACCAAATTTCTTTGTCCTGTCTTCTCTGTCCAAAATAAAGGAAAGCATTTGCTTATAGTAAGCACACATATGTAATTGCTTATTATTGTGGTTAACAACTGAACCCCTAGACGTTTTTATTCTATAAATTAAATCATCATTTATTTAATTATTAATATAAATGTAGTTTAATGTTTGCCTTTCAGTCGCATTAAGTAGTAAATGGTCACTAAAAGTAACTGTAGTTTACATGACAAAGTCTTAAGTGAGGGACAGAACCAATAAGTCATCAGTGCCATATTTTTGGGTTTTAGTGATCAAAAAAAGCAAAATATGTTAGTTACATTTATTTATTTATTTAATGTAATATAATATGCAGACACATTTTTACTATATATACGGTGACAAGCAGTCCATATTTGCTTATAGCGCTACAAATTCATCTGGCCGAGTGAGACCAGGAAGACAAGATATGACAAGACCTTTCTACCGGGCCAGTAAGTTTGTTGTACTATAAATGTGTTGCTGTGCTTGTTCTCCTTGTTTTTACTGCATATTATGAGTGCCTTCACTACATAAAACTTTTATGCTTTTGTTGACTATCAAAGGGCTCTTGCTTGGAGTTGTTGACTTGATCTCCACTTGCTGCATTTGGCATAAGTGAGAGTGGCGCTGCGTGAGAATGCTGTTGGCCCTGAGACATGGCGGCAAGAGCCGGCTGGGGCTCACTCATGTTCAATTCATCGTTGAACACCATGCAGAATTCGTCCACCTTCTGTATATCGCCAAATTTTCCAGAGTACAAGGTAAGGGAGCAGCGCCACAGAGCCGCATAACCGCGTGTAAGTCGCACTATGTCTCCAGGCTGCAGTAATGCACCGGCTTCATCCCATACAGAAAAATTGATCATGGCCGTAGGGTCCGCAACACGCAATATACGAATTTCATGTCCCTGTTTCGTTAATATAGGTGGACCCACCTCCAATACTATAAAAATGGAGTTGATATTCCTCATGCCAGCTTTTATGTCTTTTATTTGAACATAATCCGTTGCACTCATTTTTGCTAGTTTCAATAAGTACTAGGTTCTGCAGCAAATATCAAACCAAATATTGATTTTTCCTTCACAATCACAATCGTCTATATTCAATATATATACAACTGCTATATATCCGCATCCGGTTTAAGCACCTCCGTGAAGTTGGCCCCCTCGCTTACTTTTTTTACGCAAATCGTTTGAGAATTGTTTGAGAGGGCTTGAGAGAAAAGAAATATAGTTTGAGAGTTCCTACTTACTCCGTAAAACAATTTCAAATTTTAGTGTGAAGTTGGCCCCACACTTTATTTTTTTCAATGCAAATCGTTTGTCTCTTCTACAAATCGATTTTCCTTTTTTTTTCCGAATTAAATATGGCAATCATACACTTTGACGTTTCAAATTGATTGTGTAGGTCTCAGATTAAGATTATGGTAGAGAATCGTTAGCGGTTAGAGGGTGATTGAGAGAATAGAGAAATCGTTTGAGAGTTAATACTTTTTCTAAAATAAATATTTCAATTTCGGAAGCGAAAGTTATAAATCTCAAACGATTTCTTTTTCTTTCACTCACTCTCTAACTATTTTCTACCTACAGAATTAACTTGAAACGTCTAAGTGCATGATTGCCATACTAAATTTGGAGGAAAGGAAAATAGATTTGTAACTTTCAAATCAGAAATTGAAATATTTGTTTCAGAAAAAGTATTACCTCAAACGATTTTTCTTTGCTCTCTATTACAATCTAACCGTTCTTCACCTACACAATAAATTTGAATCGTCTAGTATATGTTTGCCATATGCAGATTTGTTGCCTACTTTTAATCAACAGATGAGGGTATTTACAGGGGGATAATTCCTGTTCTCTGTCAATTCTACATCCCTTTCCCATCCTTGTAACAAAAGTGTGGGAAGGGGAAGAGGCCTTAGTCACACGAACTTGCCAGACGAAACATAGAATTGCTTCCATTTCATACCTTTGTTCTGTGTGGTTGAAGCATTTCACCATACAAGGCGGATTATAAATGTTGTGGGCTCTACAACTGTTATGATTTCCGAAATTGTGGGAATGCTTAATTGAGAGAGAAGAGGACTAATTTTAGCAATGGGCGCTATAAGTAAAAATAAATTACTTTTTTTTAACATTTTGATGTATCTAGTGTACAACAAAACTAAAGAAAGTAACAGCTTATAAGAAATTATAAAAGTTAGTTAGCATGTAATTTTTATAGTTTGGACGTGACGAGGGATAAGGATTAAAAAGGATTTCCTTGCATCAGTGCCCTCACTCAAAAAATCGTATTAATGTTATTATTATTCTGGGAAAGGAAAACTTTATTTATATTATGTATCTATACTAATCAAAACTTGTATGAAATTTATATGTAAATGAAACAGATTTTAATGATAAAGTTATAATTACATCAATTAAAATATTCAATATATTTAAGCAGGATCACAGTTTTCTGTTAGTCATCAATCACTATAATAAAGAAAGTTTTTAAATATACATATTTTATACAACAAAAACAGTTAAATCATCTTATACTTATCATTTCAAACAAAATAACGTCTAATAAATTAATACCCAATTTTGGGGGTGGTTGTATGCAAAGAATATAGGACAATGCAGCAGCAACGAATATGTATTAGCATCAATGTTTGCAGATACAGAAATCCATTGTTGTAACCAATCCTTCATATCTTGATTACTTAAGTTTCTAGTGTTCAATCCTCGTATATGACATGCACTTTTCAATGCTTCCGTATTCAGTGCATCAACTCCACCTTCTCTTACAATTGCTCTGTCCATTTGTAACAACAAGAAAGCTCTGTATTTAAGTTTTTTTCTTCTGAACAAAGTTCTTCGTATGCCAAGCATTTTAAGTAAATGTCCCTGAAAACAAATAAATGAGTTGTGAATCAACGGCGCTAACAATAATTTAAAAAATGATATTCATAGTACTTCTTTTATTATTAAGTTGCCCAAACAAAAAAGCTTACCATATGTGTAAAAGACAAACATGCTAAGTGGTACGGTTTTTTACAAAACAATTCTTTACATGCCAATACTTCATTGACTGATGGGTGGACTCCAGATCCTAGTAACGCTAAAACTCTCCGCCAGTTTTCTTTGACTTCACCGTCGGGTATATCCTCTAATTTAGCCTGAAGACATCGAAGAATTGGGCGATTATTACGAAGTCTTTCTTTCAAATCTTCTATGTTAAATTCTGCCCGTTGTTGTATAGACCAGAAATGAGAGCTAAGTAACTTTTTTGGTTTCATTAATCTGTAAGAAAATAAACATTTATCAAAATGAAAAGGAATGTGTTTATCATTTAATGTGTTGATGCTAATTTGACTTGTAGCCAATTTACGTAATGAAAATGTAAGTAAACAAACAATTGTGTAGTGGCCAATAAAAATAAAAACAATGTCTAAACAACAATGCAGCTGTTTTTTGTAGTAGAAAGTAAGCACTTTTAAACATAGTTACCCTTAAAAAGTAAATAAAACTGTTAATAAGCTAAGTTAATGAAGCAGGATGTAAATGGTTAATATAATTGTACAAGAATAACTTACGCTAGGGGAAATATTATGTAATTTCCAAATGGCAAAGCTGAAAGTATTAACACAGGTGCTATTCGCCACATGTCCGAAGGCATCTTCACAAATAACTCTAACTCTTGGCGTGTCATATTGGAGAATCCTTGGTCTTTTGTTATTTTTAGCCTAAGTGAAATGTAGGTTTTTAAATCACTTAAAAAATCTTTGATACCTATACTAAATACCCTGTACATGTGTATTGCTGCTGGAAATCGGTCTTGTAATAATTTTTTATAATTTTTGACATAGTTGATATATCTTTGTACAATGTAAGTGCGTATTTTATCTTTTTCACTTTTGAAGGCCGCTGTATGTTTTAGTCGTTCGTTCGTTAGATATCTAAAATAAATTATACAAATAAATTTTTTTTAAATAACTATTTTTAAAAATTACATCTCAATAAACACAAAAAATAAATACCTGTTTAAATTGCTAGATTGGACTTTAGTAGCTATAACTGAAGAACGATTGCATTGGGAAATTAATCTAGAAACTGATATCATTCTGTGGATAGGCATATTTTTTAATAAATATGTTCTTATTTATACAAATTTGAAAACGAACTAACGATTATAACACATTTTGTTATATTGCGCCTCTTAATTCCGCTGACTGACAAGTGACATGGTGATGACAATTTTATTTATGAATGACAATTTCAAAACTATAGTTTAAAAAAACAATGGTAAATGAACCGATGAGAGAGGCGCTGCTATCGCAGCTGGTTCTGTCAGAATTAGTGTTGGGATTGTTTAAAAGAGGAAATGCGAAAGAAGGGAGTAAATTCAGGTATGACGGCTGACAGAGATGTATGGAGGAGTAGTAAGTACATAATGTGCCGACCCTCCAAAGGGATAAGGGCAGGTTGATGATGATGATGAATCGTTACATTAGAAACTTCGATACGTGCTGTCATTTTGTTTAAATAACGCTCCACTCCACGCTCGTAAGTTCAGCTATGTTCGGCGGCTGTCAGCGAGTCGAATTGTGAAAAAACGAGTTGATAATGGATATATGTGAAATTTGCTAGCAAGTGTGATGCATCAGAGCGTCCGGGAAAGACGTGAACAACAGGACAAAATCAAAAAAAGGATTGAAAACACTTTTCTGCATTTATATTTTTACACTTAGTCTAATACTTAAAGTACGAATACCACTAACTGAATCCAGGTTCAATTGCTATCAAAATAATCAAATGTGAACAGATCGAATTAATGTGTTAGAGAATGTATGGTGAAACAAGTGTCGTCACAATAACTGTGAAATGGTAAATACAAAAGTGTGTTCAATTTGTGCATATTATCAAAATACATCAATGGATCTTCTTTTCACTTGTTTTACCTATATCTCTCAGCCCCAAAAGCAGTATAATTTTGGTATGGTTAACTTTTAAGAAAAAACTTTAACTTGTGTTTAATTTTAACTCTCTTCAATTTAATGCCTTCATTTTTAAGAATAGTTATATTAGGTAATACTCGTACGAAACGTATTTCGGATTTCATATCCTTGAATATCATTAACACCGTATAATATGAAGTCGTCAAAAGTTATTAATTTAAGCTTTTAATTAACAAATATATACTAGCTTACGATCTTACCATCTTGTAGTGGCATTTACATTCATAAAAACATAAATATCCATTGCTTTGGATAAATATCCGATAAAAATGGGTAAAAACAGGTATTTATCCATTTCGGATAATAACTCGAGTTAATATCTTTTGATTTTTAATCATCTGCCCATCACTAGTCAGAATATTTATCGAACCTATACATAGAAAATGACATAAAAAAAAATGACATGACAGGTACTGTACAAGGAGGATCCATAGACCTTTATAATAGGGACGCGACATATTGTTCTATACGTACAATTACTTATACAAATAGCATCCATTTTGAA
>JAOPJD010000025.1:6094828-6114656 GCA_026167825.1 Papilio polyxenes | reverse complement strand
TTACTTTTGAATGCATTTTGTTTGAAATTGGTTTTTTTTAGGTTACTTTTGAGTGCATTTTGTTTGAAATTGTTTTTTTATTTTACTTTTTGTAGTAAAACAGTGTTCGATTGACAGTTAAAACTAAACGTTTGTAGCGGGCTTCAGTGACACAGTTACGTACTTACATATATGTATGTATATTTTAGTAAAGGTAACTTTGTTTACGCTCTCTGTATTTAACGTAGAGATTATTGAATTTATAAACAAAATGGATCCATAATGTGTTTGCTTAAAAAAAATGTTACAATTTTCTTAAGCATTACTTTCCGATCTCATTACAAAGATAAGTACCGTAACGCGTTCTTTATACAATTTGTTACTGAAAATGTTACACATCAGTTAGCTAAACAAGGTTAATTGTTGAAACGCTTAAAAACTATACATTTGTGTATTATTGTTACTGAGACCTTTTTGCGATCGAAGCAATTATATTATGTAGATGAGGTCATAGGAACCCAAGAGTACGGTTTTAATTACTATTCACTTCTCTAGGTCACTATCAATTACCCGTGAAGTAATATGTTAATTTCAATGGCCTTAATAAACGTATTGTATATGCAAAATAAAGTGTGCTAGTAATTTGAGTGACAAACAAATGGTTACACGTCTCATGGGATGTCCCATATTGTTTATGGATTTGACCTTACTTTTAAAAACCTTTGAAAATATATCGAAATGTAATATTAAAATATTACGCATAAGGCGTTTATGTTTTATAGTGATTATTATCACTTAAATCTTTTCTAGTTTATCGTTAATCATATTTATAACGTATTTATAACTGCTGTATAGAGTCGCGGAATGGATTCTAAAGTTGTTGCTCAGTAGACAGACTGTGTAGATTTTTCGTACTAAATGTATCATCATTTAGAGATGCCCTTAAGTTATTAAGTTTTAGTGGGGAATTAAGCAATAAGTTTTTAGCTGTTTACCTAATTATAGATTTAGATATGAGATCAGATAAAGAAAATATGCAGTTGTATTCTTTACCATACGGCATTTTCTACATTCTCCACATTCGTTTCAAAACACCAATACTTTGTACACATACACACACGCACACACACACCTCTGCCCTTGACTAATATGATACACAATGGACTACATATGTCACTTCTAGCGTCCACATTGATAGCACTTGGGTAAATTAATCTAAAGATAATAGAAGGATGTCTACTGTTATTTATGTTTATGTTTTTAATTATTCGTAAGTCAATAAATAAATGATACATACTTAGGACAGTCGCTGATTGCATTGAAAGATCAGCAGAGAAAGTTCCTCCGCAAATCCTGTCTGTGCACAAGGCCTGTGCTGGCTGTAAGCGGCCAACGTTGGCAGCGCATGGGACTAGTAACCAATCATTGGCGCAATTGTTTGGCCCAGCCCCTGATCCGATCATGGAGTTGACTGGGGTGTTACTGTTGCCGGTAAGGGTGAACGCGCGCGAACGATTGTTAACTGAAAAGAAAAATTGATGAATATGCCTTTTTATTTATGTATTAAGGCAAATGATGATGTTTGGTGTAATTGCGACATATCAAACTTATGTTGAATTAGAATTTAAAAAAATAAATGAAAACACATCTATACCTGGATCAGGGCAGGCTGTGTACTGAATGCCGCAAAAGTTTCTCTCCGTTCGAATGCAGATGCCATAGTCTTGGTTGCTCAGCTGCAGTCCCGAAGCGGGGTCGTAGTTGAAGGAACGCAGTTGTCCGGACACACCTGTGTAGTACTGAAGGCAGCCTTCGTCGGCTGTCAGTTGCGTAAAAAATATTAGTACTTATTTTTTTAACACGTTAGAGCGTCGGTGGCTCAGGGGTTAAGCACTTGACTTTGAATCTGCAGGTCCTGGATTCGAATCCCGCCATGTACCAATGTGTTTTCGATATCTTACTATATGTACATTTATCCGACGTTCTTCGACTTTTCAGACTAGAGCGAGGCGCTATTTGCTTTAAGTGTTTGCATATGTTACTATATAGAATATATTTTGAATTACACACATTGAAGCCATGAGCAATAATATTAAATAGATCGGGAATCCAATAGGTTTATCGACTAATATTATATTAGTCCCAAACTTATTTATTTTATTTATTTATTTATTTTGAACATTTCGCCTTTTCCAGGCTATAACTACTTGGGAATAGAAGAAAGCGTTCATACCAAAACTTTTATTTTTTATATTGAATAAACCGACGCTTAACAACGGTCCCACCTGATGTTAAGTGATGATTTAGTCGAAAGGTGGCACAAATAAACAATTTGTTCAACATAATCACGTATGTAAAAAAACCGACACAGGTGTGCAAATACCGCATCACATAGACTACAGAAATCTCTCGTAGCTCCTTGGTCGTCGATGTGAGTATTATCATTATGTTCCAGCACTCGTACGAACAAGCTTTGCCGATGGCCTCGTGACGTCACGCCTTCACTGACAGTAATGAGCAGACGAGCGCAGTAGTGGCGGAAGGGAGAGTCATTGGTAAAACTTCAACACGCGTCTAATACCTTTATATATAGTGTTACAAGGTATTTGTGTCACTTTGACTTTCCAGATTCTCTCGAGTGAGTTGCCACTTGTGACGAACGTTAACTTCACTGGATTAGTAGTCCCAATACCAGCATCAATGTACACTGCAATCAATAATAATATTTACCATAATTAAATATTATACTACCAGTACAGAAAAAAAAACAGAACAATAGTCTCGTGTTTTGTTTATTAGGATTTTGATTGCTAATGTAAATAAAGACAAAAAAAATATGGTGACATAATAATTCTTGTAACCATTTAAAATGGGTCTAAAAATAACGTTTTATTAATTACTATCACGCACGCAGCTTATATAATTTTTTTCAAATTTTTGAGCTGGTTTTGAGTAACTTAAGTAAAAGGTTATACAAAATTGACCCACTATTTTAGTGTGATACAAGTTGTGTTCGAAAGAGAATCGATATTTGAATGTTACGCATAGAAACGGCACCAACCAAGCAGTTGTTTTGCTAAGTGTCTATTAGACAAACAAGTCGCCTCAAATATCTGTACACTCGTCCCATGTGCAGTGACCCGATTGCACGGAGCACGTAGTCTTATTGAATATCTGAGTTTCAGCAGAAAGTGATATACAGACTCGATTCTTTTGTCTTCTTACTCGTAAATCATACAATATCAAGTCATACAAAAATAGCACATTCTTCTAGATTTTAATATTAATTCCTTCATTAATTAAAATGTAAGCTGAGTTACAGGAGAATCTAATTAAAATAACAATTGCCTAGATAAAACAGTGTGGTATCTCACGTGTCTATTTCAGCGTTATGGAACTGGTTATTAAAACGCAACTCATAAACAATCTACGATTGTTCGCCAATAATTGATTTGTCTGCACGATAATTGACTTTCTTTGTGAAAATAATAAGCAATTTTCAGTCGCCTATTCTTGACAAATGTAGTAGAAAATTATTTGGATATTACATTTTGTTATTAATGTATAAAATTAAGAACTAACTTAGTAGCTAGAGGTAGAGATTATTGGTAAATTTTTGCAACAACGAAAGGCCAACTCATCGGCGTAACACTCCTAGGACGAAAGGACGTATACATCAGCTATCACGTACTGAATGTAGCCTGAGGAGGACTTTTACAACGCAAGATTACCATCTATAGTATACGCTCTAACGAGCGTGTACCTGAGTGGCTGTTAATTGCGTAGACCTAAGTCTGTCAGTTGTTGATCTTTTGTCAGATTTTGTCATCAGATGTTGATCATTAAACGTTGCTATCATCTATTTTTGAGGCAAACTTTCTAGTTTTAAGAACGTGAGGAGGAAAAAAACTTAACTGTGATTTCCCTGATTGACTCCACAAATTGCAGGTACTGGATTTCCACCTGATACCATGAATTGGTCCTGATTGCAAACGTTGTTCATTGGATCGGGTCCAGCAATTGTGAAACGATTGAAATCTAATCTATAGTTATGATGTAAAAAAAGTCTCGTTAGTGTTAAAATTACTATGAAAATGTAAGATTTTTAATATTTAAAGGAAATTATAGATTAAAAATCACAGGGCGTTTGTAGTCCTTTAGTTCTTACCTAAATGGATCAATTATTTGGTTCGGCTAAGATAGCGAATTTAATTTCTCAGGTTTAAGCCAACACTAGTAGGAGTTTCTTGGCCTTAGTCATGAGAAAAGACCCGTGCCTAATTTAATAAATACTACAAAATTAACATTTACCTTATCTGACATACTTCGGGATGCGACTTGATGATTGTGAGTTCACAAGAACCTATACCATCATATGGCGAAGGATACCCGGCGTTGACGAAGTATGTGCCGTTTTCTGAAGTGCTACTGCCGCATGACGTCATAACTGTAGCATAGATCGTATTTACATTTCCTGATTTGCTCACAATTATGTAATAGATAAGTCATCTATCGTCTCTTTGTTTGTGGTAAGCGAATATTTCCAAATATTAAGTTTGAATTGTATTTAAACTATGTACAAATCCTCTTTATTTTAATACTTAATTAACTGGTCCTAACTAACCGACGTGAAACACATATATGTCGCCACGTTTAAAGTTTTATAAAAACATAAATATTGTATTGATTTTTCCTCATCGAATTATAAAATATACTCACAAATGCAGCAAAGACCAAAACCATTAGCGCAGTATCCATTTGCCGAACCCCCTCTCGAGGAACATTCTCGAGCTGTCATACAAGTACCATTGTCACCTGATGCGCCGGCGCAACCGCCATTAGGGAAAGTTACCACAGTGAACAAAGATAAAACTGTTGAAAAACAAATAAAACAACCGAAAAATAAAAATCCTAAATAAAAACGGGCGTCGTCATATCCAGGACTAATGACATGATATTAATATGGGTTTTACTCATTTAATATTTTGTATACTTTTTAAATATTATGAACATTGTAAATGAAAGAAAACATTCTGCCATTAAATTGTACGTCAAAGTGTAGAAGCTCGTTAAAGACTATATAAATGAAACACAACGTAATTGATTGTTAGAACTGCAATTAGATTGCTAGAGTTTTTTTAATAGGAAAGTAATTAAGGAAATGTAAACGTGACTTCTCTTAAATGTAAATTGCTTTTGAATGAGGCTATTTTAAAAGCAGTCAAATTTATGATATTTCATTGTTGAATTTTTACTCACATCTACTCTCTTTTTGTACTGGTTTCCAAATGCTGTGTTCAAATTTCTGTGTAACTTGTTGATTTTTTGTGAAACCTCTGTTCCTTGTTAACCTTGCAGTGTGACGTCTTTTCATCATCGTCTTAGTCGTTACATCCTCATTTGTAGTCTGGTTACAGTAGCAAAACTTAAGTAATATAATAAAAGTAAAAAATAATTTTAATTCCATATTTAAAGACGGTGAAAAGGTAAAACTTTGTGAGCACAAATGCGAACGATCGAAATGAAATGTAGAATCATATGCTATGTAAATTTATAATATTTCTACGGGAAGGGGAACAATAGTGTTAAATTTCTCTCGTTATTGCGTGCTGGTGACAATAAACGCTTTACTCGTCATTTCTGTGAACGTTTGTTGGTACATTTGCACTCTGTGCAGTCATTGGAATGTGACGGAGATAAATTTCGCTATTTAAATATAGTTTTAATATTTTGGCAATCGTTGCGTTGGTGAGAGACTGTTTTATAAACTTCTAGTTGTTTTTTTTCTATATTCATATGTTATTCATCTAGTGTAATGCAAAACAATAAATATCAAAGAAAAAACGAAAAGATGTTGAATAAAAGACGATCATGTTTGAATTATACAGATCAGACATATCTTTCAAAGGTTCAAAAGATAAAACGAATGAGTTTATTGGTACAAATTCTATAAAGTGTATAAAGGCAAATCTAGATTTTATGACAAAAGTAATTCTAAAACATAGTTAAACAGATAAAAACCCAAGGTATTCAAATGAGGATAAAAATAGGGTTTTAGTGAAAAAATTACAAGTCAGCACATACTTTATTTTAAAATTTAATTAAACACATGTTACCGTGAATACTTTATTGATATATATATATTCCAGACAATGTTGGAAATAAATAATTACGTATTCGTTTCATCTGTGGCTTTCCCCAGCCAAACACTCAAACAAAAACATACTTTTAATTTGTCATTTGTTAAACATATTTGTCTTTTGTTGTCGGTGAAAAAATAGAGATACCATTATACTTTAACACAGGTAGTGTTTCGACCGTGGAAATCCACGGTAAGTATTACATATTTAAAGTTATTTGTATAGTTAAGGATTAATTTTAAAATGACATGTAAAACTAAGTTTATCATCCAGGATGGTTCTCTCCGGGTCATAAAATTACGTGAAGCATAATGAAAAATAATTTTCATCATCAGCTCACTATACGTCCCCACCGAGGGGCTCGGAGCCTACCCCAAGTTAGGGGTGACTAGGATGAAAAATAATATAACTCGGAAATCACGAAATTTAACAAAAATGTTTTTTAAAAACATTCATTTAATAATGATAATATTGTGGCATTAAGAATTAATTTGTCATAAAAATACCATTAATTCAAAATAATATTTAGTTTATCTTTAAAATCTTGACAAAGAATTATGGGATAAGTATTATAAATATATATATTATATATCTATATATATACTAGCTGTCGCCCGCGACTTCGTCTGCGCGGAATCATTATCCTTCCATTCATCCATCTAAATTTTTTAAATCTTTCCTGTCATAAGAACCTTCTCCTGACAATAACAAACGATGGCGTGACCAAGGGATACGTTTGTATAGGAAATAGAAAATGGCTGTTTTTAGGGTTTTCCCGGAAATTATTCGATTTTTTCTCGCCTTTATTTAATGAAATTATTAGATTTTAAAATCAAATTTAGAAGATCTATTTCAATATCTATTTAACATAAATACACTTTTTTAGTTAAATGTATTTTTGTCGATGGTCTTTGCTCAACACTTAATATTATTAAGGAATACAATAGAAAATTATGTTATAATTAATATAAAAACTCATTGATATACATACATTTATACTACTAAGCAGTAAGTAACGAGATTGTACTGAGAATGCTTTAACAACCCAGTCCTTATCGAATTTTAGTTTTATTGATACAATAGCCACTATTATAAAATATTTACATGAAAATGTGAAAGAATATATTTTAAACGTAACATTTACGTTATATTTCTTCGACATTGAAAAGCTGTTTACGTATGTACTGACTACGTTAAAAATGTTTAAATTCAAACATTTACTTAGAGCATTAATATCGAGTACATATTTACATCATGAGATCTTATCTTTGGTAATGTGTCATCGATAACTATTTTTAACAATGATGAATGAAAAAAGAACCCTTGTTGACTTCTTCATTCCTTGATGAAGTCTGAAATAGCAGGGAATCTCATTGTATCGCAATACTTAATACTAACAGAGAGGAAACGTTTTCTTATAAGCATACAAAGCCTAACTAGCGAAGCTTTCAATGCTAATAACATGAGTTATCTAATACTTGTATAATTAAATTATTTAGTTAACAAACTAAATATCTATGTATAATAATCCATTAATATTTTGATTTACAAATATCATAATGTTATTTTGATATACAAAATAAATTACTACATTTATAAGTACATGTCATATTGCGGACTAATGTTTCAACGTTTTGCATCCCGTCTAATATACAGTACACAGATCTAGTAGCGTTTTAGCGAAATCATAGAATGATATTAAAATATCAAATGCATAATTTTTAATCACATTAATAAAATTATATTCAAACCACCCATAGGCTTATCTTGATCAAGTCCAGAACAAAGTAAATAAAGCATAGCGTTGCAACTAAAGTGTTTATTGACTACTAGAAGCGCCGCGCACATTTGCAATACTTTTGATTCGCTATAAATGGGTTATACAATCAGCCACCCCTATTGAAAGAGGACGCGGGACGCAGATTGTTGCGCAGCCTCGGTGAACTCCATCTCGGCACCACGCGGATCTCATTCGCAGATACACCTTCGTCCACATCATCAGCTTCCGTTCTGATTTCCATTTTCTAAAAAGAAAATTTAGTAAACATCAAGAAAATGTTATATACGTGTACGTGCACTATTTAAACTCAATCCAATTTAAGTTCCGATTAATAAGTGATCGAAGTTTAACATATGTTGCACATATGTTTGAATTTAGTTTCCTGTAATATTATGAAATCTGATATTAATTGGATGTGACTAATTAATTATCTACTGACTAATTGAGCGTCGGTAGCTCAGAAGAGCGTTGGTGGCTCAGGGGTTAAGCACTTGACTTGCAATCTGCAGGTCGTGGGTTCGAATCCCGCCATGTACCAATTTGTTTTTCGATTTACATATGTACATTTATCCGACGTTCTTAAGGTGAAGAAAAACATCGTGATGTAACCAACACATCACTGATTGACTATGGCCTAGTCACCCCTAACTTAGGGTAGACTCCGAGCCTCTCGGTGAGGACGTATAGTGAGCTGATGATGATGACAATGAATTAATTTGATTTTTTTTAGATTAAAAGTTCTTGCTAAAACTTAACTTGAAAAGTAAATCCATTAAAATTTAGAAAAAGTTACCATAAGGTGGTACCTCGAGTAGAAGAGGTATGTTCTTACCTGCACGATAAGTCTTATCAACATATATTGTTGATTTATTATTCTGTTCATGTTTCTTATTTCGTGTTTTTGTTTTATTAACTCTGATGTCAAGACGTCTTCTTTATTTTCCAAAACAAGATCTAGTCCATCTGTTTAAAAATAAATTATTGTTATAAAAATATAACATTATTCAAGACTATGTTTGAGTTTGAAATTTAGAATGGAATTGGTGTCAACACATCATTAACGTTGTGCCGATATTTTTTAACAATATTATAAAAAGCGCTTGAATTATAGTTGACAAAATTGCCGGAATCATAGGATCAAACCGCCACTTCAACCATAACGTAGGAAAAGTAATTGTCAGTAAAATTGTCACACTCCATGAATAACCTCGTGAAGTACCGCTTTCCACATAATAATTTTACATAGATAATACTCTTCGTATAGCACTGATAAAACTCTTTGTATATTTCAACATGGTTTTTTTTCATGTTAAATAAAAACAAAAAATCTAACAGATTTTTAATCATATTTGTCCTGTTCTGTCAATAATCCACAGAAGCAAGTTAAAATCAGGAAAAATGGCAAATAATCTTAAAAAAATACTAAACTGAATGTATTAAAACGGTGAAGCAGTGTTTATCAACCTCAAAACATATACTAACTGTCATCAGTAAACGGGTTGCAGAACCATTTCCTCAGTATTAGATCCAAGAATCCTAATTTACATTTATTCGAGTTGGGGTATTCGATTAGTTCACTTTTGTCCACTTTTTCCAAGAGCATTGCTGGTAATTTCCGTTCTAGTTCAGTATGTAAAACGACCTGTAAGAAAAAATTATAATCATATTTATGCTTCGTCAATAATCTCTTTTTTGTTTGTTTAAATTAAAGCAATTTATAAAAGTTTTTATTTTACAAAAACCTTTAAGCATTCAACAATTTGTTTTAATTTAAGTTTAAATTTAAGTCTGCTATTATCATACCCGTTATTGAAAAAAACGTCATCATTTGCAATATTTTTAGTACTACAAAACGTTTAGAAAAATCATTCAATTCTATAAATGTTCTTACTTGCATAGCCAAGCGCTTCAGTTGGGCATTCCTACGAACACTTTCAATATCGCCAACAGCCAAACCGATGAGAAGATTCATCAGAAGAATCGGCATTAGAACCATAAATAAGCCTAATATAAAAAAAGTTGCCATTGGAAATGGCAAACTGGCGTCGGAGTCAGATCTGTAGTAAGTGTGTACGTATGTTCCGAGAAAGTCAAGTTCACCAAGCATCATTGCGAACGTCCTCATTATTGACATGGAAATGGTGCTAAAAGACAAATGATTACCCTGGAAAGTAAGATACTCATAAACTAAGATTACATATAGATATGCGCGACGATATTGAAAACATTATCGATGACCTCGATCAACTCTCGTCTATGGCGAAATCTTTAATGCTATCATCTAATTCGCCAAGCCAATTCGCAAAATAAAGAAATCTAACATCGCTTGTTTCGCCATTGCTTTAAACATATTTTTTCATACTTTTCGGAACCGAATAGCATTTAGTAATTTTAGGTAGACTATTGCCATCGCGTAAAAGCGCATCGCAATAAAGACTTCACATATTATATTATTGTAATCAAAAATGTATATTTTGCTACACTATGTAACGAAGACACACTTTCGCTCCAGCTGCTTACCTTAGATAGTAATATATAGAAAGCCAGTCCAAAAGCCATGATCAGAATTGAAAAAACCATCAATACTTTAATTAGGGTCTGTAAGATTTCTAAGAACATCACCACATAGATGCCGACTTGATCAAAACGTTGAAGGAGCAGGAGAAGTTCAAACCATGCCAGAAATATTGTAATAGAGGCAGCTGAATACTGTAATATAAAAAAATTAACGCATACGCTCTGATATTTTAATTTTAAAGCTTTTTGACAAAGTTAACAAACCTGAACACTACAATTGCTGGTGAAAACCCACGGAAAGACCGTCATGGTGGAGCTGATGTATAAAATCCAAGATACCAAGTTTGAAGGATCCACTAAGTAATGCCATTTTTGTTGTTTCACATTATATGCCTCACGAACAACGCATATACTGTTGTATACTAAAATAGCAACTGTGCTGATATTCATTGCAATTGTTCTTTGAAAATCTGAAACAAAAAAGTCTAAGACTTCTAAGACTATAGATTGTGTAGATATAAAGTTTATAATTGTGTTTTTAATTTACTATTCTTACCATCAGCAAGATCCGAACTTAAATTGTCCCATCCAGACGTATTCTTCGCGGAATTGTTAAAATCGCTACTCCACGAAGTACATGCGCTGGTGGAATTATTCGAGAGAACTGTATTAGGTACGCTGTCCATAAGAAGATACGTGTAAAGTGTAACGATTGATAAGAAGATGCAATAGAAGAGCAGGTTAGCTACGTGGAAATACTTTCCATAGGAGTTCCATTTCATTTGCAAGTACTTTTGGCTCAGTGGATGAGCCAGTAGCTCCACTCGACCATGAGCTACCATTGCCTGTAAAATATTTAAGAAAAAAATTGAAGATATATTGCAGACCACTTAACCAATTGACCAACATATCTAGACAATTACGATTAGCTTTTTGTTTGTAACCTTATTATTAATATTATGTAAAGTACTTTAGAAAGGTATTTTTACAAAACAAAAACAGAACGGAAGCAGGTAAACACGTTTATTTAGAAAACGTTGAAAGCGTTTCTTGTGTTTTGGCTGTGAAATCACAAACTGTGCCGTGTTTTTGTGTGGTTACGTGCTTGGTGGTGATAATCTAGTTAAATAAACATCCTAATTTTTGTTTCTTTATGTTTTGGCATTTAAATATCTATAAATACTTATTTACTGTACCCCAAGAGATTACGGGTATCCCAACATTGCTAACTCAACATTCACAATATTTCTGGTGCCTAGAGAGATTCTGTGAAAATTAACTTGCAAATTTTATGTGCACTGCAGTATTTTGTCGCTAAGCTGTTTTGTTAATTCCTGTTGGAAGTAATGGCCTAACCAATAATGATAATAGGTGTAAATTGCACACAAGAACATGAACACAAGCGAAGCGTCAGTGTACTGAATTGACACTTCACTCACGTTGATAACATTCAACGGTTCAGGTCGGTAATTTGGGTCGCCACGCGCCTGTCTCTGCGCTTCAATCTCAAGCTTCGAATACTGGTAGTATTTGAAAGAGTATTTAATCTGCAGCGAGCGAAAACAAATATTAAACGTCTAACTAATGATAATGCGTTATAAAACTTACGTTAAGAGCTGGTAATGGTATTTCTTGTGATTTTGGAACGTTATCAGATTTTCTGTTTCTGGGTCCTTCTTCGTAATTTACTTGGGGGCATAGCGCTTCAAAGTTGTATTTGATCTAAATTTTGCGAACAAAATAGTTAAATGTAACATGGAAAAGTTAGTTTTTTTTATTCAAGAAGTTATACTTAAATGTTGTTACTAAAAATAAGGTTCATTAAATAGTGGACGGAAATAAAAAAGAACAGTTATCAGTTGTCTTTATAATAGTGTGGTTCTTCAATACGTGGTTCTATTACAAACATCTTTGATCAGAAATACATGATAACATAAATGTTTATACTAAAAACTTGACTAAAAAAATAAATAAATAACTAATTAATTATAAAATGTTAGATTATGATTACTTCATCCTTCAGAGGAAAAGTAAATTGAAACTACTAATCAAAACTAAAAAGGATATTTTTATAGTAAGGTTACAGACAATCTCTTGTGAACTCACGTAGAAGCTCTTTGAGTCTTTCTTGCAGTTGGCTTTAGTGATACATTTATCTTGTACTGCTTCAAAAACTCGGGGCATATAAGCTATCAGAGCAAGCGTAACACAGGGATGACGATCGGAACGTAACGCCATTACTTCCTTTGCCCTGAAATATTTAAATATTAGATACAATTATTAGTCATTGGAACAAAAAATAATATGAGGTAATAAAAGACTATGCCCGTTAATCCGGAGAAGAATGGGGTACTCATTTTTAATTAAAATTCATTTAAGCTGCTTAGACTTTTAAGATACTGTCACGAAAAACTTCTTAAAGCCGTGCAAGATAACGTTTTCGAAATCATCAAGAAATTCATAATCATGCCTTGTCCCTTCTTAGCAAAAAATGATGCGTTGTTCTTACCTTTGTTCGTGAGTAACCATAGCAAGAGCTGCTTCTGGGAACTTGTAATAAATGGCGTAATCAATCGCGCTCATGTCAAGATTGTTGTAGGTAAGATTACATCCCATAGACAGTAACAATGCAATCGAATTTGGTCTATTTTCCATCGTAGCCAGATGAAGTGGAGTATTCTGATATTATACAAAATTGATATTAGAAAAAACAAAGCAATTAAATGTTAAATTGTGTAATAGCGTACACATAGCAGATGAAACGCGGAATCGAGTTATCAAGTAACCGACAAAGAATGGATGCAAAGCTGCAATTACCAATTGCTTAAAGTGTACGAGATTAAGCAGCATTTTAAACTAGTTATGTGTAAATCATGGATGTTAGAATTAAACATATAGAAAATAAAGCGTAAAACTGTATACTTACTCCATCCTTGTCACTCTGGTTTAATAGATGTGAGTGTACTGAATGCAACAGTTCAATAGTTTGCGTGTATCCGCTCATAGCAGCCAAATGCAATGGGTTACGACCGTTATGGTCTCTATGGATTAGTGCACCACGGTTTAACAGCAGCTGTACCACTTTAGTATGACCCTCCCGCGAGGAAATGTGCAGTGGTGTCAAACCTTCCCCATCATTCTCGTTCATAATGCAGGTGCCTTTGTCTGAATCGAGAAGACGACAGGCTGTATGGAAGCGTCCATATCTGAAATGTATCATACCATATCAGTCAGTTAATACTTGAAAAAAATAGGCTTCATTTTTGTCAATTTATTGTTCTGACCTCATTCATATACAGTAAGAAAACGATAACGATGATTATCGCGATGATACAAAATTTACAGCCGCAAGCTCTAGTAATTTACAGCAATATTTTTTAAGTTTAAGACCTATTATGCTAAAGATAAATGTAGTGTACCTTAAATACATTTAGCTTTAGCATAATATGAGATAAAAAACAGTACTGTAATAAATGTTAAATTACTTTTACCTAGCAGCGAAATGAAGTGGACTCTCATTCTTGTTATTTTTTGGGTTGATGCTAGCTCCTAGTCTGATTAGATTCTCTGAAGATCTGATGTGACCCTCTCGGCTGGCGTAATGCAGTGGTGAGCAGCCGGTATTATCCCTTTCGTTCAGCATTTGTATCAGGCCCTGTTCACAATGGTCCTGCAAAAGTACATATTATTTATACCTTTATTTTTCATTAAAACATTGAATGTGGTAATGTAAGGCGGGGTTAAAATCCATTGCAGTTTTAATTGTCGACTAGTGTTTGCTAATATTTATGTGAAGTCTGGTACTGTAGTACTCGGATGGAACCGAACGGCGTATTGATACAAACATTTACCTTGCAGCTAGCTGCAAAATCTTCCAGCCGTCCACCGTTGAGCACAACAAGATGTAATAAATTCCTTGAATTCATATCCTTTAGCTTAATGTCAGCTCCCAGGCGAATCTGTAACGTTGTAACATGACTTGGTTGTATTTTATTATTGAACCAAAATTTATTTGCATTAACTTTTTATGTATAAATTTTTACTATTTACCGTGGGGTTCTGACACCAAAATCTCTGTATAAAACATACCTTCATCCCTGTCATTATCTTTGACAAAACAGAGATAATAACATGTTTTAAACTGAAATTTCAGTCTCAGAAACCCATGGTTAGTCTAGTATCGCTTAAATAAATTTGAATTGATTCTTAATTTTTATTTATTTTCGACTAGCGTTCGTCAACTTCGTCACCGTGGAACTATAAACAAAAATTAGCTTAAGTTACTTTAGCACACTAAGCTACCTTCCAGTACAAGTCCCATCAAAACGGGTTCAGTTGTAGAGATTACCCGAAACAAACGCGAATTTACTCACGAATATTGTTAATTGTATAGGTACATTATACATCTTTCACTATGAACAAATTTATAAAACTGTACTTTCAAGAGAAATAAGACTTACCAAAGTGTGAACTGTTCTCCAGCCTGCCCTAGAAGCAGCCAGCAACAAGGGAGATCGCCTCTCCTTGTCCAAGGGATTTATATCTGAGCCTTCAGATATCAAGTAGCTCACGATATCAGGATGATCAAACATAGCGGCGCAATGAATAGGCGTCATCATTTGCACATCGCACGAAACGAGACAGGCTTTCTTCTCTTTTGGCTGCATTTCAAACATCAACCGAATGATTTCTAAGGCGCCCTGGAATTAATATTCATTTGTGGAAGTGAAACTTAAGTAAAGCCTGGTATTAAAATTGATACGATCAAAGTTTCAGTATTACCTGTGCGCATGCGAGATGCACTGGGGTCGATAGATCGTGTTGTTGCGTTGAAATCTTTGCTCCTGACCTGAGACAGAGCTCTACAGCTTTGATGTCACCGCCATGCACAGCCGAGTGCAATGGTACATTACCCTCGCTATCGTATAGTGATATGATAGACTCTCTACTACATCCGTTAGACTCGCCCCATTGCAGGAATACCTCCATTGTCCTAGAGGACGCATTTTTCGCGGCCTCATGTATCGGGTAATAGCCGTTGTTGCACGAACGTTTTGAATTCGCACCGAGGTCTGATATCTGTTGCAGTAATTTGATAGTTTTCATTAATATTTATATAATACTTACATCTCCAAATTAATATGTACTTTATCTAGCATTGCACTGATTGTTGAATTTATTTAGTTTAATTGTTTACGAAAGTACAAAGGACACAGAATTGTCACCGATACATATATCTGCCGAGAATAAGACCGCTAGATGCTGCCATGCACAACTCTTAAAAAAACTACCCAAAAATCTCATTAGATCGTCCAGGGGAAGCAATGAACAGCGTGGCTACCACGATATATTTTGCAGAATTACAAAAACAATCGTACCAAAATCCTGGCGCACTGGTCATGGTCGTGTATGGCAGCGAAATGTAGCGCCGTGCGACCGTGTTCTCCGCCAAGGTCCACATTGATCACCTCTTTGTATTTTGCAAATAATTCCAAAACAGAGACCTGCGAATTTGTTTATTATGAATCTTTTATACTTTTTTCAATAAATTTAACTTTTGTATTTTTATTAACACATAATTAAAATAATTGATAAAGAAAAAGCTTTTTATTGCGCCAATATCTCTTTACCAAGGTAGTCTTTGAAAATGGCTAAAAACTTTCAATGTTTTTTGTCGAAAAAAAGTGTCATTGAAATTTTCGTAGTTTATTCATGTGGAAATTTCATTTATTTAACTTATTATTAGTCACGTAACTACGTAAAGGGAATGTTTTGGCTAATAATATAACACAAATAATATTTACGTTACTCAAAGATTGTGGTTTTCTTTTTTAAGTTAGGAAAGTAAATTTCTTTTGACAAAATGATTACGTACCCTTCTACCTTTTGATTAGGACATTTTAATGCAAGAAAACTTGTGTTAAACAAACAACATACGAAAAACAAACGAGAAATTATTAAGTATACGTATTTTCGTTTGAGTATAATTTGCTTATTGACGTTTACAATTACAAAAGAAAAATGATAACTTACCTTATTTAATTCGGTTGCGAGATGAATTGGTGCCTGTGATTTTTCATTCAATATACCAGTATTTACTTTTCTGTAAAGGAACATTAATATTCAAGAAATATTCAACTAGTTGAGGAATTCCTAAAACGAATATTAAGAGACTTTAAGGATTCTAAGCAATAAATAATCTAATGTTTAAAAATATTTGATCCCATAAACATCGTAACTTCGTTGTTCTTTTTCTGAGTCGAAATTTCTATTAAATATTCAGTGTTCCATTATAAAGAACAAAACATCATTACCTCGAAACATTAAGCGTATGCGAAACGATAAAAGGATTTCATGTTAAGCTTTAAAGGTTCTAATTATTTCTTTTGTGTAATTTGAGAATTTTATTTTTAAGTTATAAAAGATAAATTACAACGATTACTTTGACTATGATATATTTTGGTAAGCTAATTCGTTATTCTACTTAGAGATGAGCCAACAAGTTTTTGGATACAATAAATTTAGTTTACGATTTAGTTATTCATGTGTCATACTCACTGTTGTAGTAGAAACTCGATGGCATCGAGAGCTTCGTTTTCCACAGCCACGTGAAGTGGTGTGTTACCAGCATTATCACGAGACCCCAAGTCTAGGAGGCATATCACATGTTATTATGAAATTGACTCCGGTTGGGTAGACATAAAAGTGTCTTTAACAAAGCGAAAAGGGTGTAGAAAATGTTATGAAACTGTGGATGTGCTATTATTTTCTTGTAGGGGTGTGAAGTGCAAAACAATTGGTAGTTATATATTAAGTTTGATTTTAAATGTATGGTAGTAAAGTTTTGCCTCTATGCTCAAATGTTTTCTAATCTCTTAACACAAATATCCAAAATAATGCACAGTCCTTATACAAACGTTAGCGTATTACGGATAACTTTGATACTTAATAAAAATGTTTTTGTGCGAAGAAGTAGACGAAACTTACATTCCTACGCAATTAACTGGTCTATTTAAGTCTCACATAATAGCTTTCTCCTCAGATTTATGATTAGAATAACTATCACGGCTTTAGAACCGGTCACACCGATTCAATTGAAAAGACAATTTTAAACCCATCTGTTTGGTAACAACATGAAACTTAGGTTGTTTAAAAACAAACGAAGTTATACTTAACGCGTTAATAAACGAAGTTATATTTAACGCTTTAATTAAAAGTGTCGTAAACTATGCATTTTCTTTTCAATTTTAAATTTTCACCAAGTAATTTTTGATTCCATGAGTAATTGTGTTTTGTACTTTGTCAATGATGAGAACAAAGTTTCATGTCGCGTGCAACTAACTCTATGCATAAGTAAATGCCCTAAGTTCCCGACACAGTTTTCCAATTATCTTTTTAATGTAACATAAGTCTCAAGTCTATTTTATATAACTTAATTTAATAAGTTCAAAGTGTAATTATAATAAAAGGCAAGACTGTTTTATGTTGGAAAACAACAATGTTTTGGAATTTCCAAATTTGACTCTTTAACACCCATGTCACGAAATTGTATAACGGATTACAAGGTCGCAAATATACTACTAATTTTGAATTTTCTACTACATCGACTGACGTGAATAATTAATAATCCTTCACTTCTAGTTCATTTAATATACTTGTATCTAAGAGTGAGAAGTGGAAGAGTGGCATTCACAATTTTTTTTATAAATATGTTGATTGGTACGAAAGTTATGGAACAAAAATAAAAATATAATTAATTCCCAAAAAATATTATTTAATCGAAGAAGTTGAACTTATCATATTAGTTTATGAAAATAACGAAGAGATAGAGTTCGAAGTTAATATGAAAACAAATAACATAACAAGAAACGGTACTAACCACCTCCATAGTTGTTTATGAAGTGAAGGATGTTGGCATTGTTCTTGGCAGCGGCCTGGTGCGCGGCGGTGCGACCGCGAGGATCGCGCAGGCTGAGCCGCGACGGGTCGTTCAGATATAGTCGCATAAAATCTTCCACATTGCCGCTTTCTGCCGCCTTTTTAGAAAACATTAACAATCAGGAGATAACCACAGAAAAGCAAGCGATCGTGATAAGCATCAACCTACTATCAATTTATGCAACTAGGTGCCCCCACCTATCCCCGTATCCCCGTATCTCCATACGGATTGGTAGTCACTTTCTTTAGATTTTTTTTCAGGAGGAGCACTTTACTAGTTAGTATTTGCTTGCTTAATTATTGGAACTTTGTGATAGCTTTCCGTGGAACAGTCAGCTATTGATGTTTTGCTTCCTCACATGATTGGTATAATAGCAAAACCCAATACAGATGTATGTAGATTAATTTAAAAATTACATAATTGTGAAAATACTAGTGACCTAAGTTAATTATAGACAAATATCTTTTAAAACTCTTCTATCTCTTACAATAACATACGAAAAATACGATCATAATCGTAACATTCTTTAAAGGATTTCACGTAATGGCTCCAATCCGTGGCCCATTAAGGACAAACATCTTGTGAATTCTACGGATCTTGCACAATTCTATATTCTCCGTGTTGAACTTTGTAAAATGCTTAGTAAATAGTCAACTTAAACTATCAATCAATGGATTTTCTATTAAAATATACTCAGTTGTAATGCGTTCAAGTTCTATTTATACGCATTTATAAGTAATTCAGATTAAAGTACGTGGAATTATTTACATTTGTGTCCGATTGGAGTTTCAGTGAGAAGTATATAATTTGGTTAATTAAAATTTTCATAAATCTAAAAAGTAATTGACAGTATACTTGATAGTATGATGTTATAAACAAGCTGGTTGGACGAATGAGAAGATGAAAAAAGAGTAATATGCCAAGAACTTAGCAAATAGTCATTTTCATGTGCTCTAAACAAATAGTTGAATAACAGATATAGATCAAAATCTGAGAGAATTATTTAACTTAAAAAAATTTAAAATATGTTAAAGTTTGAGGTGAAAATAATTACATTTTTTGGTTAATGTACTAAATTTCAATAGATGACGTGAAATTGATATTGAGTGATATGTTTTTCGCTGAGAAACCAAGATGTGAAAATAACTTTATTAAATTGCGGGAAGTTTTATTTTATTTTCAGGTTAGAAAACACGTTTGCTTTTTGGAGTTAAAAACTCATGGTAATAGCATCTTGAAATCTAGATTTTTATGACTGTCCTTTTTAGTTCTATTTTTATCTTGTAGATGTTGGTAAATTACAACATTGTTGACTTATGTGTTATTTTACTTGGAAAACTCCGGGTGTAATAACTTGAACTCAAACTCCGCAAAAGGCATTGACTAAACCCGTAATAAAAAAATGTGAGCCGTCATGGGACGCTTGGCAGATGTGAAACATCGTGTGTGTACAAGTAATATGCATAAAATATT
>JAOPJD010000025.1:6055567-6076210 GCA_026167825.1 Papilio polyxenes | reverse complement strand
GGTACATGGCGGGATTCGAACCCAGGACCTGCAGATTGCAAGTCAAGTGCTTAACCCCTGAGCCACCGACGCTCCTTATGAGATGAGTAATAAGAGATGTAAAAATTCTATTTGCCACTAACTAGAATATTCTGAACTGATTATATAAAATAATATAATTAAAGAAGAACCACATCAAAAAATGTCTCATAATAATTCATTATTGTCTTGGAATATATCATTAAAATTCTATTAACTAAATTAAAGCAAGTCATTATTAAATTTTAAAATCTCTCAATGTAAGATACAACAAGCTAAACCTTCGAGTTAAAGTAACATAGGAATGTTCCCTTCTCGATAGAAATATCAAATCATAAAATGAAAATAATACAAGCTTATTAGTAACTAGCCGTCACCCTCGACTCCATCCGCGCATTTTTATAAAAAAACTTAACAAGTAGCCTGCGTTTTCTCCTTTGAATATATAATACATCTGTGCCAAATTGCATTAAGATCCGTGGAGCCGTTTTGGAGATACCATCTAACAAACGTACATCAATCCATCTAAACTTTCATATTGAAATGATTTTACATTGAACACCACTATCTCAATAAGTTACTTTGGTTAAATATTTTTAATGTCATAAATGACATGTGTATTACAAATAAATAAACGTGTATACGTGAATATTTAATCCAAGATCAAAATTGGAATACATTTATGGCTTATAAGTTTAAATATCTTTATCTTAAGGCAATTCAGATTGCATATCGTAACGCGATATTAATTTTTATATTCGGTATTGAATATTATGACACATGGATGTTGTACACACAGGATATGTTCAGTAATGTGAATTTCCACTATAGTGAAACCTGAGTACTTGAGCTCTATTATTTGGCGAAATCTATTCATCTATTCTCACTCCATGTTTTTCTTTAATTAGACTGTTTTGGGTTGTAATTATTGCATGAATGCGGAATATAACATCGTTTAGATACAATGAACTATGAGCGTCGGTGGCTCAGGGGTTAAGCACATGACTTGTATTCTGCAGGTCCTGGGTTCGAATCGTGCCATGTACATATGTGTACGATTTACATATGTACATTTATCCGACGTTCTTACGGTGAAAGAAAACATTGTGATGCAACCTTCACATAATTGAGAAGATATTCAAGTATATGTATGAAGTCGACCAATCCACACTGGGCCAGCGAGGTTGACTATAGCCTAGTCGCCCCTAACTTAGGGTAGGCTCCGAGCCCTCAGTGGGGACGTATGGTGAGCTGATAGTCACTATAAACTATGAATTTAAATAAGAATATAAATTTTTCAACTGTGTCACAATGTATTTAACATTTAAATTTTTAGACTTTTAAGTAAGCATGAAGAATTTGGCAAGTATTAAATTAATTAGTAGCCCTCTAAGACAGTAGTAGACTTAAAAGTCAATGAAATAGCGAAAAACGCGGTTTTACTAGTGAATATCATCATTTATCACACAAAAAGCAATTCAGGGCTTACGTTTATGAGATAAGCCAAGGGTTTAAGCAAATACGAACTAATAAAATAATAAAAAATATCATTTACGAATTTCGTATATTTAACTTAGTTTTTATGCAATTTGTACATTAAATTATTTTGTTAATCAATATTATTAATCTTACCAAAAACTACATTAAATATTTACTCATATTTTAACAACACTTTTTCACACAGTAAAATAAAACAATAATAATATTAATACTGAACAGGAGATATTTCTAAACTTAGTTTGTGGATCTTGTAATAAATATGTTAGATTATTCGCTGAGCCCTTTCATAATCAAGACAAGTTAGAAATATTAAAAAAGCGTAATATTTATAGACAAGTGACATTTCGCTATTGCATTATTAACTACAAAACATTATGTTTAATTCGTTTAACTCATTTGGAACGATGAGTTAACATGACCAGATGTCTCTCGTTTTTTCTTTTCTAAAAATGGGATATCGAATAGTTTCTGATCTCTTATTAACTCCTCGGCTTCTTCGAAAGTCTGTGGCATATCTCTTCTTGCTGTTTCCGGCAAAATAAAAGCGAGCACTGCACCCAATCCCGCAAGAGAGCCTACTATGACGAGGGGAAGCCATACGATATAAGTTTCTAAGTATACAACATATGGAGAAATAACAGTGGCAAGGTAACCGCAGATATGTACAATCGATGTACCTGAACCTCTCATTGGCGTTGGCAACATCTCTGCAGCCCACTGTATAGAGGTGTTAGTAGCTATGTTCACACAAAACCTGGCAACTACTGCACATAGAACTGATTGCAAGCCACCGCCAACGAAAGCAGTTGCGATACTAAATATACAACACAACGAAAAAGAAATAATAGTTAACCATTTTCGGCCAGTCAGATCCAAAACAAAAGCTACTATGACCAACGAAGGAAATTCAGTTAGTGATACTAGTGTAAAAGACAAGAAAAAGTCAAATCCTAAACTACCGACGCTTCTAACTAAGGCATCAAAAACGATCATACAACACATGTAAACCACACACATGGTAATAAAAATTTTTCTTAAAATAGGCCTCTTAAGTAATTCTAGAGAGCTAAGACTCTTTTGTTTTTTTTCGCTCTTAATTGATAGTTTAAACTGCTCGATAAGTTTAGATGGTATTTCTTTTTTATTAACTTTGCCGATTTTTACAAGTTTGTTTACAGCTTCATCAACCCGGCCTTTTGATAGTAACCACCTTGGGCTTTCAGGAACAATGAATGGTGTAAATATGGCCAATGCCATAGTAGAACTTGTTACCAAGCCAATAGTCTTCCAGTGACCGCATGCGAGAGAAATCCACGGCAGTGCACTGACGCCAAGAGTATAGAAAATAGCAAAAGGCAAATTGGCAATAATAGTTCTGTACTTAGGCGCTACAAATTCAAGTACCAGTAGATACATCATCATCATACAATTATCATAGGACATTCCCATGAAAAATCGGCAGATAGAGAACTCGAAGAATGACGTCGTAAATGTACTAGCCACGCCGGCTATACATCCAATAATGTTTGCAAATACGGCTGCCGGAACTCTTCCAAATTTATCAGCCACCCATCCAACGACGAAGCCACCTAATATACATCCAAGAAAGAATACTGATTGCGCAGTAGCCTGATAACTGTCCTTGTCACATACCCATCCCCAATCACTGGATACAGTTGGGTATGGTATTTCAGTCTTATCGAATTCCCATCCATTTTGACAGCTCTCAGTTGGCCAAGATTCGTTTGGTTTTATTCCGCTGATTAAGACGTCACTCCAATTTGCCGAATAGACTGTGCATTGTGAGTACCCGAAACGGCCATCGTTATCTGATGGAATGGCCAAAGTCCGCCGTTCATGTTCACTCAAGTTCGCTAGCTCTGGAACCCAGCACCAATGATTTTGCGCAGGCTCTGTCATAAAAATTTGCGAGTAATATGAAAATGTACCGAATATGTAGAACGGGAATGTAGCGAAGAATAAAAACCACTGATATCGACCAAACTCCCCAGCTGATGATAATAATTGATCGTAGTCGACTTCACCATTTGAGTTGTCATCTTTCTCCGACATGTAGTTATTCGATGGTATTTTCTTACTGATGACTTTATCTTCCATTTCTATTGATAAATTTATGATACTTTTCTTGTTTATATTTATTTTAAATGATATCTGTTCTTTAAGAACGTTTGTTGTCGAGTCTGACTTGGAACTGTGCAGTGTATGGTTAGCATTCTCTTTATATATATTTGTAATTCTCATCAAATGACGAAAAGATAAAGACGTTTATTTGAGTATCGTGGCTTACATTTTGTTTGTACTATCATGTATAGAGATTAAAAGATTTTTATGAAGAGCATAGCACAATCCAATATAATAATATCTGTGTACAGGTTATTTTACAAACAATACAAATAAACATTAAAAAATATATATATTTAAAAATAGCTTTTTACATGAATCAACGCGTTGAATTGTAAATTTTACAGTGTTTTATGATTTAGGTATAATGTTCGTAATATTATATTTTTTTTATATATTTGCAATGTCAATGGTGAACTTTTTTTTAGGTTCGTTATAAACTTTATCTATGACTAGCAGTTGGCCGCAACTTCGTCCTCGCGGAATTAAAAAAAGAACTAGGAATAAACATAGCCTATGTCACTTGGGGATAGTGTAGTAACAGTGAAAGAATTTTTCAATTCGGTTAAGTAGGTTCGGTGCTTATTTGGTGCAAATTAACAATTAAATCCTTTTCCTTTATTATCTAACTAATATTATAAATAAGAATTTTGGATGGATATTTGTTTGAAGGTATCTCCGGAACGGCTTAACGGATCTTGCTGAAATTTGGCATAGATGTAAAGCATGGTCTAGAAGAGCACATAGCTTATTACGTTTTTTTAATTCCGCGCGGACAATATCGCGGGCGACAGCTAGTATTAATATATATATATAAGACAGCTTAGATTGAAATGTGTGCATCATTATAGTAGTTAATAGAAGCAATGTTCTAATTTTAGAAACGTAATTAGTAGCCTATGTGTTCTTCCACACTATGTTCAACACCTGTGCCAATTTTCATCAAGATTCGGTGAGCCGTTCCGGAGATATCTTCAAACAAACATCCACCCATACATCCATCTTAAATAAATCTATATACATAAAAGAAAGTCGTGTTAGTTACACTATCTATAACTCAAGAACGGCTGAACCGATTTGTCTGAAAATTCATGGGTATGTAGTTGAGAACCAGGAAAAGGACATAGGATACTTTTTATCCCGTTTCCTTCTTTTTTAAAATTCCACGGGAACGGAGTCGCGGGCGAAAGCTAGTTATTAATAGTATAAATAAATAAGTAAATAAATAAATAATAATAATAATCCTTCTAAACACTTGCATTATTAATATTAGTAAGATTATGCGTAGGCCTCCGAAATGTGATCTTTACCAAGATATAAATATAACCATGGCGACGTCAATAATATTATCAATCAGCAGCGGTTATGGGTTTAAAACACGTATATAACTAAAGAGTGTCTAACAGTATTTTTGGAGTAATCCAGTAAACGTCGTTTTGACAACTTATGCCGAGTTTAGCCAAAACAATTTTAAAATCAATAATAAAAACGATCACTTTGATATGTTTATTATTAATTTATCACACAACAGTGATAATATTCATACATCAATAATAACTGTAACAAATATTAATGGGCTAATAACATGACATGTATTTATCTATTGAGAACGCATATGGCAACTGCATTTCTGCTTATGTTCAAGTAAATTTTCGCTTGAAATAAAATTCATGATAAGATGTCTGGAAGATAATGCTCGAGATGTGAAAATAAAATCTTCGCACTCACTTCTGTTTATCTTGCTTAGGTACTATTTTTCAAACACAAAGGTTAAAAACTCAAAGTTGCACGTAATAACATGATACAACAAACGTATAATTTGTATCTAATAATAAGAAATTGATTTTACTACTATTGTTTTATTGATATTTTAAAAGTTTAAGTAGCGTGACGTTGGATTCGATTTGATATTGAACCTTTGAAAGTTTATATTATAACTTACCGTAAATGTAAGGACGATTTAGATAGTCGAACTCGATCGTGAAGTTTACAAAACAACGAGCACTGTAGCACTTTATTGTAGCGCGGTCGCGTTTACTATGGTCATCACGCGACGCGCAATGGCTGGGAGCAAAGTCATTCAATAGGCATGCGTGTAAACTACCTAATGACTGGATGAGATTCTCCATAGCTTTCCGGACATTCACGATCAGTTAATTCGTTTTTCAGTTCATTCTTTGTAACGTTTGTATTATACAGTACTTAAACTTCTTAATAATAATAAAAAAAATCATCATTTATGGCCTGTCTTTTATTTACAATGGTGGAACAGTTATTAACTTGTATGTTCTTATTTCACCGGAGCATCATTCACAATTAGCAAATCAGGGTGATTTAAGTTTTGCCGTAAACTGCGCGCGAAGGCAACCTGGACTGTTTTAAGACGGGAACCAGATGCGATTCCTATGCTATAAAACAATTTAGGTGATTACAAAAACCCTAAAATTATTTAAAGTGAGACGTCAAAATGCGATAGTTTGATAACTTATGAAGAGCTCATGTCTTACCTACTTCTTACTAATATTATAAATGCGAATGTTTAGATGGATGGATGTATGGATGGATGTTTGTTTGAAGGTCTCTCCGAAGCGGCTTAACGGATCTTGATGAAATTTGGCATACATGCAGAGCATAGTCTGGAAGAACACATATTGTATTTATTATTTTTTTTATTCAGACGGATTCGCGGGCGACATCTAGTTATTTATAATTAAGAAAAAATTAATGTTAGATGTGATATTCACGCATTTACGTGTTTGTATTTATTCTTAAGTAATTTAAATAACAACTAAGGAAAGTTTATTTTAACGTCGAGGTTTTAAATTATTAAGATAATTGACGATATGAAGTAATGTGTATGTATAATGTGCCATAAATAATTTACGATTATTTGCTGATAATGTAACAACGTCATCGGGAAAGATTACATCACATTTTAATATTCAAGTAATAAAATTTAGAAGGCCATTGCCAGGATACGTAGCTGTTTGTTGATTGATGTTTAATTGAAATATTGTTTCCGTGAGTTTCCACTACCGAAATCATAGTATAAATACCTTGACCTCCCTCTTATTCTTAAAAAAATACAAAATTGTAATTTTCTTCAAATGTTTCAGATGGTCCGTGAGGAAAGCTACAGAGTTTTAAGACCTCAATCCTGCTGTAAAATGTTAGAGAAACCATCTTTTTTACAAATAATATCATAATACATACGGAATAAAAAATACTCACTTCCTGTTTTTAAAAACCTGCAGTAGAGATATTAATGCAGACGCCCTAGATATCTTTGAAAATTTCGATCAATCTAAGAATTTCTCCGAAAAAACTAATAACATTGATATCGTAGGACATATCTATACAGACATTTTCAAGACGAACGGATTTATCAATTTGACAGATTCAGGAAATCGTAAAGACTCGATTTTACATAATGTACTAATCTATCTATATCATAATGCAATAACAAGCATCGCTGCAAATTCTGGAAAAGGTAGGCTTGATCACGATCGCGTCAGCAATACTAAAAAAAATGGTAAGCTTGCATTTTGTTAGCAAAACTCCGCTTTAACACCATAAAATTAACGATATATTCCTTTTATACAAGTAATGTCTATTTATAATGAAAAAAATGTAATGAACTCTATTTACTGCCATCTACGTAATATCAAGATAATATCTATACCTTTTGATCGTAGTACAACATTAATAGCATAGGGGGCGCACTTTGTTACTAGAAATTTATAAAGAAATGGCCACTTGGATATTTGCCAATATTCACATAAAATTGGTTAAACCCATTGCTGCTTCTTACTATAAAACAATACTAGCTTTAACCCGTCTCCGTCCGCGCGGAATAAAAAAAAATGCACACAAGATAAAAAGTTCCAATGTCCGTCTCCTAGTTCTAAGTTACCTCCCCATCAATTTTCAGCTGAATCAGTTCGAACGATCTTGAGTTATAAATACTGTAACTAACACGACTTTCTTTTATATATATAGATGATTTTGTAGTGATTCAGCAGTGGAAACCCACATTGAGACATGCGAAATTTAAAACAAAGTTATAGATGGAAATTCTTATTCGAGACAACCGATAAGCTGAATAATATAAGAGTAATTTTCTTTCTTATTTCAAAAGTGATGGGGAATTGCAAATAAAAATAAACCAATTGCAATATTTAACACAATTATATTTAAAATTATAGTAAATGCTAAAAATTATAAAATATCTATCTCAATATGACTAACAAATTATAAATATTTATAAAATGTATTTTTATTATGAAGTAAAAACCTATTTAATCGCCTATATTTTTTATTATTGAATTAATTTCATGTAAATGTTCAAAACAACTAAAACAGTGATGTGAATGTGAGAATTAATCAAGCGCTTTATCAATGTTAAACGATACCAAACAGTAACTAACATACGCAACAACAGTTATTAAGAATACAGTTTCATCTTTATAATAACCGTGAATTTAGACTGCTTAAAAACCTGTACAAAATCAGTCTCATTTTTTTTTAAAGAATGTGAGTGTTGGCAACATGTTTTGTACAAGTGTTAAAGCAGTAAAAACCCACGTTAAGATTAATATATTTGAGCCATATCCCGTACAGTTGTTTTAGAAATATAAATCGTGGGTTGATGAGACCGAAATCTCCGTTTCAAACATATAGAAAGAATCATTTACGAAGTGAAGAAAATGCTTACTTGGCATTGAAGTGTTTACTTTTCTTAAAATAAAAAAAAATATAGAAATTATATTATAAATATTTGTATCGAATTTGTTCAGTGATCAGAATCAGTGAACAAATCTTTTCTAATGGTATACCTCTATTAAAACACACACTTTATCAATTGTCAAACATATCGTAAATGATTTCGGGTAAATTAATTAAACATAGCGAGACAACTGAAATTAGTCCGACGAATATTAATAACATAATAATCCAACGGCAGTTGGTACGTTTTTTCTTAGGGCTTTGATTTTTACAAATCAGTGAGAACCTTGTCTTTTTCGCTGCGCAGCTGTTAACAAATATTGTAAAATTAGCAGTCACCAAGATATTATCATTTCAAACAAACTTCTAAATATTAGGGAAGTCAAATCCTATACATGTCTGACAGCAAATTATGTGAGAAAAACATAGGTAATTAGATATATTTAATCCGTGATTAACTATTCTTTCATGCCTGGTCTATCTAATATTAAAATCTATAAACTAAGGCTAATGAGTAATTAAGGCTTACACTGTGGGTACAAATGAGCAAGACCTTCCAATTCCAAGAGGCATGAGTATTGCCGTTTCTTTGGGCAAAAGTGTCAACTCCAGTTCAATGGACCCCTATAAAATAGTATTTATTATAAAAAAGAAGCCCGACTGAATTTTTCCGGTATATTTTTGGTATAACACTCTGAGAAATACTAATCAAATGAAAAAAAACTGGTACGGAAGGCGAAGGCAGTCCCGGTACGAAGGTACATCTCCACATACATACATACATTCCCTCACAATATAAAATCTTCTTGTCGGTTGGATAACAGATAAATAGTTAAAAAATAAAGAAAAAATGGCACTCTTACTAACAGCAGGTTTATCATTTCCAGTATTTCTATCAATTAGTTTCAAAGGCCACCACGCACGTAATGTGCGCAAAGAAAAGAGGCTAATCTTCTTGCCTTTGTCCATCGTATCCAATGTGCACAGTTGTGCAAGATTTACTCCCCGTGGCATGCAATTCAAATTCAAATGGAGGGAACCTAAATATACAGATGTCATTAAACAAATACACTGCTCATAACGCTTTACATTGCTATACTTAAGGACAAATGTTTAATATCGCTATTACAGATTTTTTAAAACTTTACAAATATTTATTAATAAGTAAAGTCGAGGATGTTTTTGTGCTACCCATTTTGGTGATATGTCACTTGACGATCACAACTCAATTCGGTCAAAAATCGTTAATAGAGACATATCACTTCTTTATTATAGTAACATTCTTATGGTGACAGATTGCAGATTCGATCTAAAGTGAGAAGCTCATTTAATTAATTGACGGAACATAACTTACCCAATTCATTTCCCAAAAAATCATCAGATGTCGTAATTTCACCGTCCAATACGTGCACAATAAACACGGGTGGTATACGCTCTTCAACCTCATTGAACGGTCCCTTTTCCTTTATAACTAACTGAAAAATTAAAGTTATTGGTAATTTAACATGAATAATGAAGAAGTAATTTGGAACAACTTAAAGAAATGCGATATCGATAACCATCGAGAATGGGGACGCATAGGAAGGGGAAATATCCTCTTTCTATGCGTCCCCTTCCTTGATTAAAGGTATGTCTATGGGCAACGGTCGCCTCGCTATTTCGGCAAATCCAGGTGACCGTTTGCTCGTTTGTAGAAGCAGGGAAATAGGTATGCCAGGATCGCGGCATGGCAATCCATCATCTCTACTTTCGCCTTTAGGTGACAGGCATAAGTGTTATATTAAAAAAGTGAATTTATAAAATCCTAAACTATACCTTTCCTTCGGCGTGTTGGTATTGAAAGTTGAATATCATACGCCAATTGAAATTGCACACACCACTCTGATAGTAAGAGTGTACGTCTGTGTGTTGAACTTGTTCCACTGATCCTATCCAACTACAAAATAAAGATTGAAATTAAAGAAAAAGATAGATAGATAACAGTATTTTGGTAGAGATGTTTTGGCAGTAGAAATTAATTACAAAAGTGCTATGACACGTTCATAGTCTTTGCGTCGCTCAAGTAGAGGAGCAGTTTATAATTTTGTAGTGTTATTTATTTATAAAATCTGAGAAGGTCTGACAAGGAACTTTTTACTCACGCTCTCACGTATATATCGGTCGATCTTTTCTTTTCATTATCATAAAACTTTAAGTCATTAACATTCAAAATAACAGCTCTCAATTCAAAGTCCTCAATTTTTCTCGGTGTTATGTCTATTGGACTTGGAACACAAACATTTGAATCCAAGGGAAAGATGTCAATCCACATTTGAAGTTTCCCCTAAAATTATATATTTCGACAGTAGCTAGTTAAATTATTATAAAAATAGATTATTGTTAAATCTTTAAGAATATGATTAATAGCCCATGACGGAACTGCGTTTAAAAGACAAGTCTAAATTACTCGTATGATTAGGTTCAAATACATTATATAAGCAATTATTGAGTTAAACAATACCATTTCGATTCCTGGCTTCGAAGTATTGTATAGAGTTCTGGTCTCAACATGTTCTGGGACCAATTGATATCCGCAAATGGGCAAAGTATGCCAGTTGTGCAGCAATGTTAGACAGATGTTCTCTTTGCGTTCCACTGGTGATGCATAAACCTTTTCTGTAGCAATTAAACTCGTATAATTAATTTTTGACAATGTTCTCAATTATATAACGAAGCCATCCGTCATGTTCTCTCTAAATCTAACATTTGAGTCAAAATTTCACAAATGAATGAATAGTATAGGAATATTTATAAGACTGACAACAGCGATATATATGTACGTACCTTTTTCGCTCTCTTTATACTCAACGCCGTTCACCAGGACTGTGGTTGCATCAGGATAGACTGGTGATGGAATATAGTTTCTTTGACACAAATCTTCCAAAATAGCTGAAGGTTTGATGCAGTCGCGCCACTTATTTGGACCCATTCTAGAGTTAGAATTATTACATTTATATTTCTATAGAGACGATGATCATTTCTTGATTCACCTAATATTTCGTTATCGATGGAAATTTGAAAAAATGTAACACTTCATTTTGATTCTTTTCTGCTACATTAAGTCGAAGTAAGGTTACTAAAGCCCTCGGTGTTGATTTGTAATACTGATATGTTTAAACTACACTAGGAGACTTCCTTAATAACCTCTAAAATGAATCTGAGAACGCCTCTTAGAACATTTCGAGCCATCTCTAAAATGTAACTTACACATTATACTCCAATGATAGACCAACGCGAGCTCTATGTTTTGAAAAGACCCGATCTTCCAGATCGATTTGTGTTGAACCAATAATATCGTCAGATTGGTTTTCATCGTAATCATAGAGAGCTACAGTCAAAAGATAGTCCTCGGGAAGGGTGCAACTAAATTCAATCATTCTGTAAAAAATTGGAGCAATAATTTCTTGTATAAGAAAATATCTGAATTGCTTAAGTGGCCTGTAAACATTCTACTGAATTCTAACTGTAGCTGTTTAGTAGTAACATTTTTATCATTACCTACTGTTTATAGTTTGCATCGACTTAGTGTAGGTAGATATTAAGTTAGTTTAAGACAATTTAGGAGATACATACTTTCCGAAAATAGGATTTAATGTTCTAGGTATATGATCATTCCGATCTCCCACATGCTTGTTACCATAAGTCAGTACAATATAAGGGTTTGTTTTACCCGTGAAATCCTTTGATATTAAGTTAAATGCTTTCACCAAATAAACTCGTACTAAAAACGTTGCTGGTTCATTATTTGGATGATCATTAAAATACCTGAAACAGAGTATCCTTTATTAAAATTAAAATTACTCCAAAATTGACACAACGTCTCCTTTCGATAACTTTTAAATGGAACGGGACGTATATATGCATTTACCATGAACAATCATGAATCCTACAGAGAAATCGATATCTATATATATAAAAGAAAGTCGTGTTTAGTTACACTATTTATAACTCAAGAACGGCTGAACCGATTTGGCTGAAAATTCATGGGTATGTAGTTGAGAACCAGGATACGGACATAGGATACTTTTTATCCCGTTTCCTTTTTTTTAAAATTCCGAGGGAATGGAGTCGCAGGCAAAAGCTAGTTAAGAATAATCCTTTCCTGTGAATTAGGGTGAGCAGAAATGAATAATACGAGTATGCTCGCCTATTGCTTAAACCTCAGAAGTATTAATCCCCTATTACTCGTACGAATGTTGTTAGAAGATTTGTAAAGTGATTCGTTAATTCTAAAGACTTGTAGGATTCGTCTAAGAGAAAGATGTCGTACCGAGATACTTGTTGTTTATCGTTTACTCACCCTTTATTCAACTCCACACCATACGGACTAACGGCTACTGTAGATGACGGTGGTGGCCATTTGTATATTGCAATACCGGCTTTAAGATAACCACAGTGTAGTTGTTCGTCCTTCTCTGGGATCCCAGTTTTATTTCCGTTGTATAGTTTGAGTGTTGAACACCAGTCTTTAAATTTAGAAAATCCAGACTGCAACTCCAGCTCCGAATCGTATATCTTCATGACCGAAAACACATATTTTAAATTCTATAGCCACAGAAAAATAATAGCGAATGGTGTATAACAGGCATGCCATATGTTGGTGAACAAACCGTTTATTCCAAAACCTAATTAGTTGTGTCTAGAATGTAAATTTAAATTGTTACACTAATAATCTTCTATTTAGTACTAACTAAAAGACTTTACATATTGTTTTCTCTCTCTCTCTCTTGATACTTCTGTTTATTTGAATAGTAATATATACAATGAAAACAATGTGTTTATTAATCACATAAGTTAATTATTCTATCTATTTACGTGATACTAAGAACTAGTAAATACGCACAGTGATTTTGTCTCCCGCGTTGACTTTATCTTCACCGATACCATCCTAAAAATAAACTGTTATAATTAGTATCAATTACTAAGAGTTATTAGGAACTTGTAAAGGTGTATTATACTCGATCACTTAAATAATAATATTTAGGAGATAAAAGTGGAACAAATCAATGTATGGTTCGCCCAATGCTTGACTTGGTTATCTGCCAATCAATGCAGGAAACCTACATTCCGCTTAGGCTGACGATTAAGACTATAATGATAAACAGTTGCATGACCTGCTGAGAGTACAAGTATCTCATCCACCAGTCCTTGTGTTCAGTGGAGGGTACTTCTTTTACAGTGTTCTTCTCTTTACTCGTAAACATCGGCAAAAGCGTATATTCTTCTTCGTCCGGCTCTCTTCTACTAAATAATCTACCCCATTTCCTTGGTTTGACGTGCGACTTAACAGGAATCGCAATGTTGCTAAAGGTTTCGATGCTTTCTTTTATCGTCGGACCGCTTTTTCTAATGTACAAAGATTGCCTCACTGAAACCAAATACTTTATTGCAACAGGCATTTTCATGCAGTGTCTTAAAACATTATTTTAAATTCATTGACATTTTAGTGCAAAAATTAGTAATGAAGTTACAATTTCAGCGCAAAAACAATAAATACCTTCAGTGAAACTAGAAGACATTATAGATGCCCTTCGCAACGACGCCTCTCTTTCATCTTGGGGTAACCAGTTCACATAATACTTCAGTGGATTCCTAACAACATATGTTCCGAAGAACAGCGTTCTACCAAAGGTACTGCTGTCGTACAATCGGATGCTAAGAGGTGGATAATGGGTATCGTCAAGTGGTGCCTCGAAGGTATGTGAGCATCTACCATTAGGAAAATTGCAACTATTCCTCTTGTCTAATATTATGTCAGATTTAAGTGTTAGATCCTCAATTTCAAGGACAACGCAGGGTTTTCTTGTAACCGTCACGTCTCTCAGACCCCACCAGTAAATGTCAACCCTGGAAATAACAAGTAGAAGTAAGCAGTTAGTAGAATTCGCGCGGCTGAAGTAGCACGGCTAAACGCTCTAGTGATAAAAGAATCTTTGAAGTTCACTGTACTTGTAAGTGCTATATTTAGGAATAAGTGTGTTTGGCAAAGGTTCAATCGCGTCGACGTTATCTAGGTCCCGAATACCAGATGCAAAGAAAGTTTCTTCAATGGGGCTGTATGTTGTTGACTTTAATAATTTTTCTGGAACCTGAAATATAACAAAATTATTTTAAATATATTTTTTTAAATGTATGTTTCAAATATAAACAATTGGTATAAGTAGTATTAACGCCACCTATAGTTAGGAACTAAACCTAGTGACACATTTCAGTTTGTGTTCTTTGAGTTTGCCCTAGTCAAAAATAGATGGCGTTAAAGTTATTCACTAATGATTGCAGTAGTTTTTAATTTTAATTTTATGGTTTTCCTATAATAAATGCCATTACCTGCAGCACTTGTACTGACATCAAAACTTGTCCAGTGACTTCTGCACCAATTGCCATGTTATACCATCTCAGTTTCGGAGCGTATTCATAGTCCGCTCGATCGTCAACTACAGGCGTCAATTCGAATCGTCCGATCAGTTCATTTTTGTCCTGTATTTACCATTCAAATATTTAATATTTATTTAACAAGGAGATTATTCACATTTTGTGTAGACGGCTTATAATTTTGTATAGAATTTGATTTGAGGATATCTTATTTACATTTTATCTATATTACAAGGTGGCAAACGAGCAAGCGGCCACATGAATTCGCCAAAATGGCGAAGCGACCGCTGCCCATAGACATTCGCAATTGCAGATGCGTTGCCTACCCTCAATCGACGAAGGAGGAGACGTACAAAAATTGAATATTTAACCTTCCTATGCATCTCCTCCTCCATCAGATCCATCTCCCCTTCCCATCCTTTCCTTAAAGGAAAAGGGGTGAGAAGGGAAATAGGACTAAAATTAGGCCTCCGGCACCACACACATTAGACGAAACGCGGAATTACTTTCACTTCACGTCTGTCTTCTGTGTGGTCGTGGTATTTCACCGGGCGAGCTGACCAATTCGTGCAACTGATGTTGTTGTTGCTGGCGTCTACCACTGTAGTTCACTACATTTTTATTTATTTACTAATTATAACAAAAATGTTATAATAATCGTTTAATTTATAATTCAGCACCAAGAGGTGTTTATGTATAGGTATAGAGAATAACACTATGAGTACTTGTTCATTCGCTAGCTAGTGCTAGTAGTAGGGCCTTCCTCAGGATGGATAACGAAGAGGACACGACGGGTTCAGGGAAAACTTTGGATGGCTTAACAACAAATAAATCGAGACAATATCGTGGCGACCGTCGCGTAGTTTTAACAATGTTAAAAACTCGTAACGATACCAGTAACGAACTAACACGTATCGTTATTCTGGCGACTGGATATTTTATTAAAAATATATCGTGTGAATAAACTACTAAAAATGTGTTAGCAAAAATATGAATTCGGCATAACGAACCTCCTAACTACTAACATCGCTATAACAATAGTCAGAATTTTTTGCAACGTAAAATTTTATTTTCGAATTTAAAGTTGTTGAGCAGTTCTATTTTAACTTACACAATTTGTATCGACACAAAGACTTTTTCTTTGACAAAAGAATTTAAAAGACGAAGAGAAAATTTAAAAAAGGTCGATTGGAGACGATGTTATTCAAAAGAGTCTCTTTTTCTCAACCAGCGTAGTTGGGATATTTATTCTCCAAAGAGCTTTTGAACGCATCGCAAATTACGATCTTCGTCTAAATATTCGAGTACCTAACTAATTTATTATTTTATATTAATCCGGATTATATAAACTCTGCCAATTAGCTCCTAATTGGCAGAGTTTATATAGTCGTCCTAGTCTTCGAATATATAAATACAGTCGTGCACCAAGAATTTCGTTATATATTTTTAAAGTAAAATCTTTAAGATGACAGTCAAGGAAGATAGATTGACAAATTGGAATAATTCACTCTGGAAGATAGATATAAAGTCTATGTGTAGTTCTATCACGTGAATGTCCACTGTCGTTATAGGTACTTGTATTAAAACATGTTGGTTTTTAAAGAGAGAGGGAGATAGGTATGTCAATATGTTCTTATAAAAGTGTAGTCCTGGATGGTGTAAGAGCTGCGACATTGTTTGGGATTAACGTAATCCTCTCGTTATTTTTTATGGCTGAAAACAGCAAACGAACTTAAGCCTATTTACATTATCATTGTATAGATATTATTCTCAAATACCGTATACTTATTTCAGTACTATCGAGATGAATTAGATCATTAATATTTGGTTTCTGAGACTTAAATTTATCGTCATCGTTCTCATTATCTATAACAAAACAGAGATAATAATTTGTTTTATATAGAGAATTTGGTCTCAGAAAGCAACGATAAATATAGTAACATATGTGAGTCCAAATTAATAACTAATATTTGTCGTACATCACTTTTAAACTGTATGTAAAAATACAGTTTAAATAATGATAAGCTTAAGTTATAATTAAACAAAAATATTCCTATATTATTAAATAATACCGAAATCTTTAAAATAGATAACGCAACATTATTAATACCTCGGTATCGCAATTGTTCACTTCTACCAGAACAGTTGGTGGACTGATATTAAGTCTGTGCGAATTTGCAAACTGGATCCTGTGTATCCTGAGCACTTGATTCCATACCGGTGTCGTGGTTTTCTCTCGAACCTTAAAGTGATTGACTCTAATGTAGTAGTGTTCTTATAGTTAGAATTTAAAAAAAGTCAATAGACGTGTAACTAAACTTTTGCAGATACGGCATTATATACATGTCTCGCAGTCGTAGAATACCGCATGTAAGCCTCACTGTGAAACTCTACAGTTGTGACACTTTTCCATAGTGTTGTCTCTATTTTGTCAATGAAAATGACAGGGATGACAATATATGTGAGTGCAGTCGACTGACAGATTAAAGCACAAATAGACTTGTAAATACATAAGTGACTTTTTAATCATTCAATTATTCAATTAAGTTACTTTAAAAAATAGAAATGCATTTTTAAAATAAAACAATTCCTTAGAGTTAAAAACATCAATAACAATGAACTGTGAATAAAATTATATAAACCTACTTGAGTTTCCTTAACAGAATTCATAAAGTTGATTCTAAGAAAAGGTTGTATCGGGGTACTTTCGTTAGCTTCACTTATTTTAGCTCGATACACAAAGGCGCGACACTCAACCATCTGAAATAAAAAAAAATATTTAAATATCTAAGACTCTCTATGAGCAACATGGTATTGAATACAATTACCTATTTGATTAAGGGCCACTGGACACGGATTGCTTCAAGTAGTCGGTATTGAAAGCTTTGAGTCGACGTTCACCATTAAACAAAGCGCAGTTTTCAGTGGTCCTAAGAACGCAATTGGCCTACGTCGACCGGTTAAAAACTGTCGGAACCGACTTCTGAAAGCAGTCCATGTGTGCCTGTCCTAACATTTATCGCATTTTACTATACTTATTTTTTTACAGAATGTATTCTATGTACGTACCAACAAATAATTAGATATTGAATATGAGACAGTCAATTTATGATGACTCTTTCTCAAGTCTCGTATTATCTAAATATTTATAGGTAGTAAGTCTTATATCTTAACAAGCTGTCGCCCGCGACTATGTTTGCGCGGAATTAAAAAAAAAACTTAATTATTAGCCTTGTGTTCTTCTAGAATATGTTCTAGATCTATCCCAAATTTCAGTGAGATCCGTCGAGCTGTTTCGGAAATACCTTCTAACAAACACCGATAAACCCAATTTTCACATTTATAATATAAGTAAAGAGCTTACCATAGTGGACGCTCGAACACACATATCATGATCCTTAACTCTGACTTTGTAACCTTGTGGCATGAAGTTATCAAACGACGACTTGTCCCGAAATGTACCCATCCACGTAATCAACTCCAACTTTGCCGCGATACAGTAGCAACTGCTTGGCAATGTATTTATATGTCTTGGACACTTTAAAGGCTAAAACGTGATACATAAAACTGGTTAATCTAATTAAATGTTATTGGAAAGCTAGTAATGAAACAAACAAAAAAAAAAATAAAGGTAAAAATGTAGCGAAACAAATTGTATAAGCCTTTGTCTGTCCACTTGCATACAATGAATTTAAATAATTACTTGAAATACTAGTGCATGTTTCATAGACCAACAAGTATCGTATGTGTTTTGTAACATTATTATTTATTTATATACCTTTAAATAAATCGTTTGTATTTTACCGCAATTCTTCCCACTTTGCTCTGGTATCGGAGAGTAAATAATGTCTGCTGGAGGTATTTTGGCGAAACCTACCCTGTTCCCACCGTTCAATAACCAAATGACAAGATCTGGCCATCCTTCAGTAGTCTGTCAAATAACAAATAGAATTAATTTTTATCACAAAAAAGTTGGACACCAAATTAATATGGACATATTTAAAATGTTCATATTTTTAAACATACCTTGCACATGAGATTTTTTATACTTTGCCCTAACGTTTTCGTCTCCGTTAATAATATTTTAACGAGTTTTTTTGTTCCAATAAAACTATCCTTTGGTAATTTGTCCATCGAATGTAAAGTTATTTCGGATGCACTTTCTTTCCTTTTCATTAAATTTTTGTGAATTTTAATCTTAAAGAATAAATTTATACTTTAGTTGAACATCTACACTCTATAGAATATTATATCATCTAATATTTGGTGAATACTCTTAGTGATAGCACAAGGGAGAATATCTGGAAACTTGTAATGAAAATCAATACTCGATGAGGAAATGAGATACCGACGGTAGCAATGTGAAGTGAACAGGAATTATGTTATTAATGATTTCGCTTCGAGAATTCGCTTGATTAACACAACGGTGAGCGTTTCTCCTTCAAGAGAAGCGTAACTCTATTTATTAACATTATAAATAACAAGCTAGCTCTCCATATTTATACCATTTTAACTAACAAATACCTTACCTTAGACTTTTAACATCGTTCAATTCTAGTTATTTTATAGAACTTTACTTCATTTCGATTCAATAACTAGTGAGATTAAAAGTGGTATAATAAATAAATTTTCTCTTACCATTTCCTCTTTTTGCAGATCGTTTTGTTTCATATCAAGCTCGGTTCCGCAATGACGCAAGGCGCTTTCGGAGAAGTTTTTTGAGAACGATGGATACTGGATAAACTCCAAGAATTTGACTATACCAGTCGCTGTATCATCTATAACTTTGTTCAGTTGATCTAACAGATCCATTGGACTGGTGTAATCACAACTCTCGAGGCGTTCTCCTATATCTCTCGTTGTTATTTCCTAGTAAGAATTCTTGCATTATGTTGCGAAACATACTGCAGCTAAATATATTACCTACTGCAGTTAAACAACCAGGTAGGCAATTATTTATTCGATTATCTAAATGGCAAGTAGAATCGTCTATAAGCTTTTGAGTAAGAATAAATAATTCGTAATATTGTATATCGAAAGGTATTGTTAATTTTTCGATTTATCATCAAACATTTCTAATGAAAATCAGATTATATAAAATAAACGAGTTAAAAGTATAACATCAAAGATAAAACATAAAATAGAGCTGCTAATTAAACAAAATAATTTGCATATCATGTTTGCACTCACCACTTTGTAATGATATGTATTTTATAAGAGCAATTATTTATCGTTCATTATTTGCAAATTCGGAAGCTGAAATAAGGGTATGGTGGTGGGGGAATGAGGCCGCCAATAATTAATTTCCCAAGGGAGCTAAATGCTTGAGGCAGCTTTTGTCGAGCAACGTATGATGATCTTTGTTATACTTATTTCATTGAAAGTTCAAAGTTTTAACTTGTACTAGACAGCGTTTATTTAGCTTATGGAGTGGTAGTCGTAAAAACTAATCATCCAACTGTAGAAAAGTATCACGAGATTTACTGCCCCAACGGGTCATAGATTTGCAGATGGATTCTTGATAATGCCTTATTTGATGGTTACTCACGATATGCTGTACGATACAATTAATCATGTTGTTTCTAAACATTCTAAATCTGAAGTCCGGGAGTCTCGTCGCCAGTTGTAATACAGGAAAGGCGTTGGGAAACTCGACGTGGCCGTACACTGTTGAACTCTTTGTCACATCGAGATATCCAGTGTAATAGAGCTTTCTGTGTCCTACGTTAAACACAATTTATAAATTTTACTACACATTACACACTTACATTAATACTAGCTGTCGGTCGCGACTCCGTCCGCGCGGAATTAAAAAAAAAAAAAAAAAAAAACTGTAAATCTAAACCA
>JAOPJD010000025.1:6043876-6055467 GCA_026167825.1 Papilio polyxenes | reverse complement strand
CAAAATTGGTCCAGTCGTTTAGGAGGAGTTCAGTCACATACACACGCACACAAGAAATATATATATTAAGATTTAAACACGAATTTTAAATTGAGAATACATACTTATTTCCTCCGACAGTGATAAAAATTCTGAAAAAAAAAATAATAATAAAGAGCTTTGACATCCACTATTATCGAAGTTTTTTTTAAATTTAATATGACGACATCTCTATAAATACAAGATGCACAAATCGTCATAACTTACTAATGTACATATGATTGGTATAAATATTGTAGAGCTTAGAATTATAAAAGTACATAGATGTATGTTTAATTAACTTAAAAGCTTCAGAGCTTTTGCAAGTCATGATCATAAAAGTTGTCATGTCAAATTCCCACAATTTCCAACAGCGTGGTTTGTTTTCGTGTTTTAAATTATCATCGAAAAATACGTTGTTATTTTGTAATTACAAGAAAAAAATACTAGAAATAATAATAATGAAAAACTAATTTTCTTTACGATTGTATTTTCATTTAGTATGAATATCTGAGTTAATTATAAAAGACAATCATTATTTTTTCTTTGTTATTGTATTTGTTATAAAAAATTAACTTTGTTATAGTATGAACGCTAGCAGTTTGAATTTAAATTAAATGAATAATAACTCCCAGACTCGAAAACAATAGCATGTTTATTAGTTGAGACATTCGTATCTCTAGGCTATGAATGAAACGTAAACCGCATATTGTTGCATATTAAAATATATTGAATTACCTTCATCAGCTCTTTGTTCGCAGTAAACTTCACCCATAGATATTGCAACGCCACAAGTCTTTGGCACCAAGTCATTATCGACCATAGATATCTCCAGAAGTGGGCAGAAGACACAATAATCTCCGGATATCCAATGGTTATCCTATGGGATGTATATATTTTTTAATAAAAGATCGGAGGAGTTATTAGTCTTATTATTTTTTGGGAAGACCAGAGTTTCCTAATTCTTAGGTGATTATTACAGGTTTTTGTTACATTATTTTTAGTGAAAATTGAAAACTAAAAGTTACGAGATTGTTTTAATTTCAGCAAATAAAATCAAAGAAACAAAGAATATCTTCAAGTACCATAATCATATAAAATACCATGTTATGCTGCTTTCCTTATGTTTGGTTCTTTAAAATAAAATTATTTCGATTCAGTAAATACTAATAAAATATTACCGGTCGTATATGTCCAACAGGCTCAACGCTCGTGGCTCTAAGATGCTGCTTGTAGTACGGTACAATAGTCTTGAGAGATACAAGCAAAGCGCCGCGATGGAATGGTCCGTCTTCAGAAGTAACACCCACAGTATTAGAGCAAGCGCTTCCGTACATGTGCAGAAGAGATGGACCAAATGTTGGAAGGAAACCTATGGAATACGTAAAAAATATAGATATGTAAAGTTCCGTTACATAGTTTTTTGTCTGTCAATGTTACTAAATTCGATTTAACTACAATTTTAACTAATCCCCAAAAAATCGTTCATCTAAGAATTCAATTAATATCCTAATATCTTTTTGACTTGTTATAAGAAGATGGTGAATTAAAAGTGAAATATATATTATAGTTTGTGGTGAAACTTTTGCATATTTAAGATAAAAGGTAACCAAATGATTGGTGTATAACAAATTCTTACCGTTTTCACCGTCATGAGATATTTGGCCGAGCTTCAAATAAGTGCTTGCAAGTACTTTATTAAAACAGCCATCCGCTGCACACACTTCGAAGCGTATAAGTTGATTCATGTTAGGGAACAACTCGACCATTGATATTTGTTCACAGTACATTGGTTGAGTGCTTCTCTGCTGAATGGCTGTCTTCGCCTGGTATTATGTTGCGAATAAAAGTATTATAATTAAAATATCCTCTATTTGTGTGATATGGTTTTAATTATTTATTTTAGTTGTGATTTAAGCACCCACTAAGAGCTTTTTTAAATATACGACTGCAGAAAGTGATATTCGTTAAAAAAAAAAATATTCTAGTGTATAAATGAAATAATGGACATAAATACCACAAGTCCGCAAAAGGCAACTTTGACGAATGTTGACGGCGGTTTCCCATATCGCTTGTCGCCATGGCAATGAGTTCCGTTCGGTAAGCCGAAAGCGCTATATATGGTTATGAGAAAATTGGCCCGCTGTTGTTCAGACCCAATGGGCAGAAGGAGACTTCTGGAAATCATGATTCTTTTTATAAAATACCACACCGAATTGTTCACTCTAGTTTGTAAGTTGAATTAAATAATTTTCGGCCAATAAATTTGCTTGCACGTTGAATTCTTTTGTTTTGCTCGTTCTCACCAGCAAATACGATTACAAAAGGTTAAGTGACAAATTATCAAAGCCGGGTATTAACTCGTTAATCCGTTAATCGTTAATTAACGAAGTTAACATTTTGTTTAACGGATTAACTTTTAAGTTAACTTCAAAAAGTGTTAAGTGTTAACGCTATTGTTAACTTCCGTTAAACTCAACTTCCGTTAATTAAGTCCGTTAATCGTTACATTAGAAAGCTGGATACGTGCTGTCATTTTGTAAATTAAGCGCCACGCCACGCAGGCAAGTTCAGTTATATTCAACTCGAATGGTAAACAAACGTGTTGATAATTGATATATTTTAAGTTTGTGTGCAAGTGTGATGCACCAGAGCGTCCGGGAAAGACGTGAACAACGGGACAAAATCAAAAGAAGGTTAAATAGTATATTTAATTACAAGTGCAGAAAGCCTGTCATTGCAAAGAGTTCCGACAAATGTCTACCCGAGCCGAGGCGCAGCCGAAGGTGAGGGTTGACAGTCGGAACAAGTCAGAACAAGAAAAAGCACGAGTATGTAATAGCCCACATCCCGAACACTACGTCGCTGGAATTCGCCACTTTTTGAGCTACTGTATTTAAAACCCCTTTTTTACTCGTGCTTTTTCTTTACCTTTTCCGAACTCGTGCGTTCTCTTTTCCAACATATGGTGAACTGCGCAGTGCTGGGATAAACATTCCATGTTTAATGGCACTAAGTCACACAACTGAGCAAAAAACTGTAAATTTTGTTGATTAATAAAAAGAAAAGAAAAGAACTGTCAAAATAATGTCTATAAAAAGGAAAAACCAACCACGAAGTTTTTACAAAAAAAATCAGAAGTTTTTATGAATTATGCAAATATTTCTAAAAAGTAGCTACTAATTTGTTTCAATATCAGATTTAATGATATGATTTAAAGAATTAGGTTAGATTTCATTTCATATCATTAATTTTCATTTCATATCAATAAAAATAATCTACTGAAGACTTGTCGGTATGCGAGTAGTTCCCTTTGCCTACCAAGAATGGGTGAAAACAAAAAAGAAATATTCTTTTACGGTTGGCGCCATTTTCCAAAAAAATTGGTTAGTTGAGTTTATTGTGTTTTTAATATTCTATTAAATTGCTTCATTTTTTCGCAACTGTATTAAAAATAGTTGTTCAGTACACGTGCGGAACCGTCGTTACAACTTGTTCCGACTGTCAACTCTCATCTTCGGCTGCGTCTTGGCTCGGGTAGACATTTGTCAGAACTCTTTGCAATGACAGGCTTTCCAAGTAATGAAAAATATACTATACAGCATTCATACTGTTGTATAATATTTGAGATACTAACTAACTGTAGGTTCACAAAGATCGAATTAATGTGTTATAGAATGTATAGTGAAATTAATATTTTAAACAAGTGTCGCCACAATAACTGTGAAATTAGTATGTATAATTTTGATATGGTTAATTGTTAACTATTAACTTTAGCTTTCGTTAAATTTTCGGGAATTTTAACGCTTTAACGATTAACGAAATTATTTTTTTAATTAACGAATTAACGATTACAAACGATACAAAGTTAACTTTTCGATTAACTGTGCCCACCTGTGCAAATTATTATACTTATTTCAAGGGTTGGACTTACTCTTCTCTATCTTCAACATTAGATGCGATTACTGGTAGTAGTTGTAGTTCACCTCTATAAATGATAGAGATGTCAACTTTCAAAAAGCCCACTGGCCCGGCAGCGGGATCCCGCGGCGAGCACAACTGCGCCCACTTATGAAATACTTGATGATCTACAATGATTGAAAATAATAATTACGTAAAGAATTTTATAACCGAAAAAAAAAATTATAAAAATCCGTCAAACTATTTCAAAATATCAAAAACCATAACGTTCTAATCTCTAAAACCATTAAACAAATTTGAGGAAAACTTTGCAAATGGAGATCCCGTCTATTTTTCAGTGTAATACGCAGTTTTATAACCGTAGTGGTAGCATGTTTCCAAACTTTGATATTTATCATTGAAATCTTATTTTTAATAGTTAGAAATACACACGTGTCTGCAGCCAGATGGAACCCAGGTCGACATTCGCTTCGCCGAGAAGTCTCGGCGGTGCACAACAGCGTGGCTCCATGACGGCCAGCCACAAACACATCTCTCGTATTTCTTCAATGCTCGTGTACATCTCAAACACGAAGCTCTAAGCATTTCAAATACAAGTATAGTATCCGGCATTTGATTCGACACGTCGCTCGGGAGCAAGGGGAATATTTTGATGTACGTGCCAACATGAGCACCGAGTACTATTGTATTTATGTTATAGTATCAAAGTGTGCCAAACTGTAACTTACACACGTTCACTTTGGATTAAACTTAGTTCATAATAGGATTTTACTCTTCATAACTACCTTAACTGATAATGAACCAGTAACTGCAATTACTAATGTTTTTATTTATTCCACATACAAAAGAAGTTATTTTATGTAAAACTAGCTTTCGCCCGCGACTCCGTTCCCGCGGAATTTAAAAAAAGGAAACGGGATAAAAAGTATCCTATGTCCGTATCCTGGTTCTCAACTACATACCCATGAATTTTCAGCCGAATCGGTTCAGCCGTTCTTGAGTTATAAATAGTGTAACTAACACGATTTTCTTTTATATATATATATATAAGATAGAATTATAGAAAAAGAAAAACTACAATAAATAAGGATTTTTAAATATATCATTATCAAATTTCAAAGGCGCGAATTGAAAACTAATATTGAACAGATCGTTCAATCATCCGGCCATCTCAGACGATTTCATATCGATTTCATGAAATATGTTATTCACAATAAATTAGTATTGGCTACATTTTAACGGTATTATTACCAAATCCCTTATTACCATTGATTACCCGGATAAAATGACGAGATAAAAATCATTTTATCTTTCTATTAACAAATTCACATACTTCTCTATAGGACGGCTCCGTCATGTTCTTTCTTATGCTGGTCCGATGTTTCTTCTTGTTGAGAACAATGATAACGTAGGAATTTGCTGACTGAGGATTGTGCCAAGCTAGCTTTTTCGCTTCTAGAACGTTCACCGACACCTATATATATACAAAAATGTTATCTTCAGCAGTGCTTAATTTGCTATTTATTGAAGAACAAAAACAACATTCCTTCGTCGTTAAAACAGTATCAGTGGTATCAAAATATTAACCAGCAAATAGGTTGGTAAAATCTGTATTCCGAAACAGGAAATCAGTGAACCCCGTCGCTTAAATAATTTCATAACTCACTGTACCATTATTACTCTGACATATATTAAAGACGTAAAATGTCACATAAAAAATTCAATTAAAACCGCTAAGGCGGCAATTTACATCGGTGCCTCATCGGTCGGCTCGACGTCAGGAGTGCATTGTATTTCCAGCAAAAACACAAACTCGCGCTTCTACCAATAAGGGCCTTTAATAAATAATTTATAAGACTCCGTGTACGTAACCTGAAAATACTGCGGCGTCGCTTCCGGATTGTAGTCGGTCTCGGTTCTGTATGTTGGGCGGACGGCAAGTTTTTGCAAGCAACTCTTCTCAGGTGACTTGGAACGCATGCTTTTGTACATTTTATAATGAATCTGTGCGACGAAACCGTGCACGGCTCTATGTTAATAAATCTGTCGGTGAGAGTTTCTTTTACGTCATCCGGACGCTGCGTGATTGCAATGGATGAGAATAAAGTTTTGACGTTTCATGTTTAGCGTATGCTTTTTTCTTCTTTAGATTATTTAAGCAATCAAAAAGTCGACAAGTAGGTTCATTAATTTACATAAATAGATAAACACTTCACTCCATGTTTTTAAATATCATTGAAAAATTTCTTATACAATTTCACATCGAAAAAACATTGATAAGTGATCATATAATATAATTAGGATATATTATATCAGTTGTCACATGTGTTAAGCACTTGACTTGCAATTTGCAGGTCCAAGGTTCGAATCACGGTATGTATCAATGTGCTTTTACCCCTAACTTAGGGTAAGCTCCGAGCCCCTCGGTGGGGACGTATAGTGAGCTGACGATGATATCAGTTCTTTATACATTTAAATAAATTGCTTAGTTGCCTGATCAATTTGCTAAATGAATTATGTCTACCAAAAAGTTGGTTGTACACAGTTTAGAGGTTAGTCAACTTAATTAATTCCTTAAAGTAGCCTAAAAAAATACATATAGTAATACTATGAGTTATTCGAAACAAGAAATGATACTTAGTATCATTTATTCATACAATATTTCATTGATATACCTTAGTAGTTACAGGTAATTTTCATAATTTGGCTTACAAAAACACTTACAGGATGAACTAAAATAGACAGAGTTATGTGTAGCAAAATGCCTAGAAGACGGGCAGCATTTTATCGCTGAATTGCTAATACTTGACCTTTGAGAGAGGATGCAAGTCGCTGTCTTAACGGGCAGCAATAACGAGCTAGCTACGTGTCTTTAACAGAAATATTTTTATCTTTTGAGATCCTTTTTTACTATAACAATAAAAATCGCTCTTTTTCCTTCATAAAACATATGTGAATTAATAGATTTTAGAGAAGACAAATGTCATATAACAATTTTAAGTATTTGTCGTTGAATTCAAATAGGTGTTTAATTTATATCGGAAGATGTAAGTATAGTTTGCCTTCAGTTAAGTCAAAATGATCTTTTATATAATTAAGTCACCAATTATTATGAAACCAAAATAATTGTTACGCAACTTATAAAACGATTAGGATTTTAAAAGGTGATAATCGAGTGGCTTACTATGTTTATTACATTTATTATCGGAAAAAAAATTATTTGTAAAAGGAGTCAAATAATTAAAAAGAAAATATTGGTTAGCAAACGTCTAAGAACACAATTATTAAATAATTCGATATAGCTGGAAGAGTCTTTCCGTGATTTAACTCAGATGTCATTCTTTGTGTGTGAAATTATATTTTGTTTATTTATCTCGAACCTAGATCGTCGATCGGGACGTCTTTCAACAGAGCGTTTTGTCCCTCATTAAAATAACTATAGAAGTAAAAATGAACCAATTCCGGGATTAAGGAGATACATGTATGAATACGTCAAAGATTTATAAACGGGTCCGTATCGAATGCTACCGAAAATCGCGGATCACGTCATCTTGTTAACATATTTCCACTAGATTTATAATGGCATCTGAACATTTTAATGAGGTCTATCTATGCGGTATGAAATAATGACATTCTGACGGCTATCTTTTCTGGTATGATGTCGACTTACAAGTTTTATATAAATAGGGCATCATTGGAACTGGACAATTTTTATTTTTATCCTTATATCCACTCTTAACGCTGATTTCTAAATCTTACTTGACTCTGTAGATGTCTCTTTTCTTGCTTTGATTATACAAAAGTAGCTGTCGCCCGCGACTCCGTCTGCGCGGAAATAAAAAGAAAACTTAAAAAGTAGCCTATGTGTTTTTCCAGACTATGTTCTATATCCGTGTCAAATTTCATCAAGATCCGTTAAGCCGTTCTGCAGTTACCTTCTAACAATCATCCATCCATCTATCTAAACTTTCACATTTATAATATTAGTAAGATTGTTGGGGTACTTTTGTTATAAAAATAAATTCGTGTTCTTCTGTAGGTCTATTCTAAGAATAACAAATAAGATATAACTTCTAACATCAATAAATCACCTCCTTTTCGATTTGTTATGAAGGAAAAATAATTATGCTTTTTCGTGAAAATCTGTTACGACTGCTCGTTAAAATGGAATAATTTTATTTCTTTTAAAATTAATTGGAGTGATTGAAATAAAAGTGTTTTCTTTTATTTTATAAATTTTATTGGTTTCAATATTACGAAGGTTACTTCTACAAATATACTAAATACATATTACAGTTAAATATGTTGTGATAACATTAAGTAGTATTTTTGACCTTTCGCACTTTTTAACTATTGTATAAATGTGTATTATTATGTATAATATTTACAAAAACTATGTAATTCCTTTTAATATATACCCAATAAATAAATTATGTAACAAAAATTGCAATTTATTAGAATAAAAAAATTATTAGATAAATCAATTATTAGAGACTTACCAGTCACAAAAATACGTTCGCATGGATACAAATATTTTTATATAGAGTTAGGAATCAAAATTATGTATTTAGTTCTGTTTCTTTAATTCTTGGCACATTTTATTCTGAATCGAAAACATAGGTAACATTAAAACGCACTTCGTATTAACAAGAGGTATACCTACATCCAGCTAAGATACAAAGTTTGAAGTATCAAATATGACTGTAGACTTCAAATATGACTCAGTAAAAAAGACCTATCGTAAGATTTCTAAATTCCCTACAGATGTATTATTAGAAAATCTCATTAGTTCGCAACATACTTTTTTAAAGAATGTTACTTAGAAATCTTAAACGATATACGTGACTTAAGATAAGTAATATAATCGCTTTACGGCTTTGGTACAAAATAATGAGAAGTCGCATAAGTATTTATTTTATCATGATTTGTTTGACATAGGTTATTTCAAATTTATAATTCCAGAAGCCAATGACTAGCCCAATAGAAAGTTTATAAGACGCCTTGCAAATGTCTTTCATTCTTAAACTTTGACACGTTTTTCAACATGAAAAAAAAATGTAATGTACTTCATTATATTAATACTGGAATGTATCCGATATAATCTTAAAAATAGAAATCACATACGAAGTTAATAGTTTTTTTCTTGTAACACCTAAACGTAACAAAATGATGATCATTACATTATGATGGCTACAATAGAAGGAATATATTTAAAGACATTTACTTCGTACACATTCTATATTTAACATACAGTTTCATACTACAAGAGTTAACGTACATATAGTTCAAATTAAATTATAAAAAATACTAAATAAACACTCACTTGCTACAATGTAGCTTACATATGTAGATATTAACAAAATGTATTTGAAATGTCTACGTTGCATTTTAACATAAATATAATATTTATTATCACTACTTTTGACTAGAACCACTTTATATACATAAAGCTATTAAATAATATTTAAATAATACGAGTAAGGAATGTTACATTGAAGCACATAAATACATCCACTGTAATTTTATTATAGAGAACGGTAATGTTTTTGGAGAAGACCGTTTGGTATTTATGCGTTTTTAATATTACGTTATATATCGAAGTTCGTGAGCCAAAGAGAAAAGAAGTTTTTAACTTTTGTTAGTACAATTAAAACAAGATTACAATATCTTATTTTATGAATCTTATTAGTGAAGTTTTTTTAATCAAGGATAGTGAAGATATTATTACAACTAAAACATGATTGTCGTGCTCAACGAACTTGTTATCACGAAACATACTTTTATATGTTATAACACCGATACAGTAACAAATTGATGCATGATACATTTACATATGTAACAAGTCTACGTAGAGCGTCGTTGGCGCTGAAAGAATACAAAGCGAGTAATGTACGACTCGCTTTTTATCATCGTTTATTAATACAATTCGTTGAAACTTATCGGATGAGGAGTATGTACTCTCATGTCGTCTATACCTTGGAGTGGTTCGCTCATCATCATGGTAGAAGGGACACCATTCGTCGACACCGGTCCTGGTACAAGAGACGTGTTCCCCGAGTGGCTCGGGTTGCCGTTCGCGGTCATCGGTCCGTGCTGGTTCGATTCTTGACGCATGATGTTACGTCGCCACTTTGCCCGCGCATTTTGAAACCAGACCTGTCAAATTCAAAAATATATTTCTCATGAAATGTATATGTCTACTAAACCAAAATAAATCAAAGTCAAGTATATGCCGTCTCTTTTCATCATTGTGTTGTTTTTGTCTTTTTCATAGTTACTTAACGTTAGATATCTCGACCGACCTGTAGGACTCGTTTCGAGAGGCCAGTTTTCTGCGCAAGCTGTTTTAAATCTTTGGCGTCAGGGTTTTGATTAATTGCAAAGTAGGACTTCATGGTGCGCAGCTGGTGATGCTTGAAGCTGGTTCGCATTCGCTTGGTGCGTTGTGTGTGGCTCGAGACGCTACCTGGCGAAGCCACTGACGAATCGTAAGCCAATGATTCCATTGATGAAGACAAATCACCTCTATGAAGTATTTCTGAAACAATAACAATGATGAATAAACTACTTCTTTTCACTAATAAGAATTCGTCGCTGTTTTTATTAATTCGCTGTATAGCTTATTCGCAAATATAATATTTTTCGCAATGCCACTAACTATTACTATTACTAGTAATCAATGACTTCTTGATGGACTGATGATCTGGTCAAACTAGATTCAGTGGGTGAAATTTACAAGTTGTGATTGTGATTGAAGCTAACAGGCGTTTTAAATTACTGCATTCCTATTTAAAAGATTTCGCTACAAAAAAGCAATTATTTTTAGGCAGTATAAAGAAACTTCCTTGGTTTATTTCAATCTTTATGTACAGTTTTAATAATCCTAAGCTAAGTCGAGAAGAAAGAAATAAGTTTACTTGGCGTCAGATTTGAGGATGAGTATTAAGGATATCAATAGATAGTATTAGATTTGCCTTAAAAGTAAATATTATATAGATCTCAGATTAGCTAAATTATTGAAAGTTTGAGGAAGATATGTTTGCAAAGTCTTCTCAAACTTAGATTACGTTGGCCGGCGCGGCGGCGAAATCAGACTTTGAACAGTCGAGAAACTTTGTCTGTCTGTAGCATTGTAGCGTATCGGTCACTGTCTGCTCGTCGCCACATCCTAAACTTTTTTCAAGACCATTATTGGTGAGAGGAAGCGCGAGGATTAGTGAACAATTTGATTGCGCACCTCCGCACTGCGGTTTTTTGTTCACGGATCCCGATCAATTGATTTTTTGCTAGCCATACCGACCGACTTCCTATACTTACCAAAGTTTCAACTGACGTAGTGCCAATAAACTTTGGTTATTTTCATCCGGTTAAAATATTTTGTCACTTCATTCTTTTTTACAAATGTACAAATTTTGTTTGCAGATGACGTTGAATAATGTCTTGCAAATGAATGTTATGGAATAGTACTATGAAGTAAACGTAAAATAGGTGCCTTCAATGATTTATTAGTTTCTGAAGCTACAATGAGTCGCATGTTTGCACGAGCCATGAAATTTTGCAAGAAATTTATATACCAAACTAGCTGTCGCCCGCGACTTTGTCCGCGCGGAATAAAAAATTTACCATAGCAGCGCCATCTATTGATTACTTAC
>JAOPJD010000025.1:6031589-6043776 GCA_026167825.1 Papilio polyxenes | reverse complement strand
TCTCTCAAGTTGGATCGAACTGCACATGGTGTGCGAATTTTATTATAATCGGTTAAGTGGTTTAGGAGTCCGTTGAGGACAAACATTGTGACACGAGATTTATATATATTAAGATATGGAAGATGGGACCTGTATTGTAACTAAAAATAGGAATCTGTGCAGTAATATAAAGACAATACGTGATATGATTGTCCGTAAATGAGACCGTAAATGTCTGACAAATTTAAAACATTAAAGCGCAAAAGGCGTGAAGCTTATCTGAAGTTATCAGCTCGACCACTCGTCTTGGTCGTTAAAAAGCCAAATAGCCAACGGAATTTCATCAAAAAACCGAAAATTAATAATTAATGGAAACAAGCCCGTACCCGCTGTTTACACGTTCGTCAAAACAAATAACATGCGATGATAAATGTACCGATAATTGGGCGTATTCCGATGTGAATGATATCTGCTAATGGCCGGTTCGGTCGTGTTGTAAGAGAACAGTGGTTTTTAATAATTAATTTCTAGATCCTTAACACAGCTGGGTGACTAGCGACCCTTAACGCCGCTGCTCCATGAGGCCAATTTATAATTCTTTAATATTAATGTATAATCATGGGTTTGAATAATTTATTTATTAACCATAGTTTAAAAATAGCTTAATTATTTTTGTAACGTAATTAAATGTCTTATTCGAGTGTTTAAAATAGAATGGAATCAATGAATATCAGAAATTATGCCATTTATTTTGATGTTATCGATAAAGTAAGTATTTATTTTCAACTTTGAATCAATAGTGGATCTGATACCAACAAATGATTTTTTTTATATTATAATATGGCAAACGAGCAAGCGGCCACCGTCATTCGCAGAAATAGCGAAGCGATCGCTACCTATTGAAGACCGCTTTTGAAGATGCGCTGCCTACCTTTAATCGAATGTGAAAGGGCCTCTCACAGCAAGAGAATATTTCCTCGTCCTATGTATCCTCCACCGTCAAATCCAATTCCCATTTCTATCTTTTCCGTATAAGAAAATGGTGGGAAGGGAAAGACGACTAAAATTAGGTCTCTGTCACGTACATTTTGCTTCCACTTGTCGCCTGTCTTCTGTGTGGTCGTGGTAAGCCGGTTTTAATAAAATTCTAGTATTCATTTAAAATTACATTTCGTTTAACAGTTAATTAAACAGTCTCTGAGAATACATTTCTAATATTCTTCATTTCTAAAACTAAAATATTATTACTTCTTATAATATACTCAAACCTGTATTTAATCAATAAACCAAAATGGTTCCATCTATAGCAGTTTATGCTCAACGCGGTCCGTATTTGGAACTATAATTTACTACGGACATAATCCCGATGTAAATGCCGACCTAATCATAAAAGCGACCAGTTTGATACCACTTGAAATTGTTTCAATTTTATTGATAGAATTAACATGTTACCGACTTTACGTAAACAGCTTTTCACAAAAAAAATAGTAATAAAGCATCGGTGTCGTAAAAACTTCGATATTAACGATTGGTTGTAAAAAAAAAATAAAGGAGCTACGCGGGAATACGTGTTTTATTGCAGTGATAGGCGCCGCGGAGGTTTGGTACAAACAAGAAGAGCGAGCGGTTTATTAAAACAACTTTTCAGTTGACAGTTTTCAAGCTTAATTTCTATTTTTTTTTTCGATCACCAGACCTGCAGGCCTTACCTATACTCAGTCTATAGTGTATACTTAGGTAGTTTATTTTATAAACACGTGAAAAACACATAAACTTTTTTTTTATAAACAGATCCACAATTCTACAATACAATTTCTTTTATTTAAATATTTAAACTCGATAGCTTATGCCTTGGGCATGACGACAATAAATAATTTGGTGGACTTGTAAGCCGATATAGAAGTGAAACGAAAGCTGCCGGTTTAGGAGCTCGTATTGATACAATATTTATTTACAGTTGGTTGAAATTTTTCTAACATATATGTGTGTAAGAGATAAGAATAAATGGTATTCGAATTATTTATCATACATAATATGAAACTAGTTTTGCTATACAACCATTAATGATCTCTAAAGTTAAGTGAAAGTTGTAAGAAATCTTGACAAAAAATGATGACCATTTGCGAACTTGAATTATTAGCCGATGAAAAAATATTAACTAGTACCAACTGTTATAAAATCTCCTATAAAATTTCACCACACTATTTACAAATAATTACAAGAGCACAATCAACTTCTTTGTTACATTCTTCATAACACATCTTGCACTTCTATTCCCGCCTAAATCAACTGTTGTTATAATTTTTATTTACTATTTGAAGCTATTCTCGGCGGCCAGTTATTAAATCAAAAATATTAGATACTTAAATAATTATCTTTTTATAAATAACTTTTTTTTAATAAATTATCTAAGTAATTTACATTTTTAATTTTAATTAATATTTTATTACGTGCGCTTGTTTTATAAGTGTTGTTTTACAAGTCAAAACACTTGAGCCGCAATTAAATACTGGTTTCATTCGATTGATTAATCATACATTATAACGTGTCTAATTTTAAATGACTTAATACTAATGCAAAGAAATTGTCATAATTCTTAAATATATCTAGTAAAGTAAACTCTTACTTTATCAAACGCGCGTTATAAAAGGCGAGGTTATCCTGTCCGGAGTGTTTCGACTGCAGTGCGTTGGAATGCCTGTTATCTTTGGTCACTATCTGACGACATCCGTTCAATAAAGTTGTTAGTAGCAACACCGAGCAATAAATAAGTAGCTGTAAGAGTGGAATACGCATAACGCTTTCTTATATCACTATATTTTTTATCTGATTGACCTTCTCGACCCTAAAAACTTATATCAATTAAAAGTTTGACAAGGCAGTGATAGAAAGGTACAAAGTATGGCAGTTTTTTCTGACATAATCTACATAATTACTTATGTGTATTCGCAATATCCTTGTGCAAATTTTATACGTTTGTTTTGTCCTAAACATACATGTTGACTTATATATTTTATTAAAATCAAATAACGTTGAAAATAGTTAGATTTTTAGAAATAAGCTCTTCTTCGAAATAGTGACACCTAGTTTGTAGCCAAGTACAATCTCACTACATCTTACAAATATTATAATTGCGAAAGTTTAGATGGATGGGTGGATGAATTTATGGATGGATGTTTGTAGAAGGTATCTCCACAACAGCTAAACAGATCTCACTGAAATTTGTCATTGATGTAGAGTATTGTCTGGAAGAACATGTGGGCTGCTAAGTTAAGATTTTTTTTATTCCGCGAATTCGGACTCGCTTGTGACAGCTAGTAGGTATATAAAGGTAATAAATAGTTGAACATACAATGGTAAAATGGAAACGATACGACAAATAAATGCATAAGCAATGGTTAATTATAAAAAAAGTTAAAGTCGACCAATGGCAATAATTAACATATATTAAGTGATTAAAAGTAATTTATTGAAAATTATCGATACGAAATAACCTCAAAATGTTTATCTATAAAACGATAGCAATAAACAATATAGAAATTTAAAATGTATGGAGTCGAAAAAATGATCTAAATATTGATTCGGGTTTAGTACAGGTGTCACTTAAATTTTAATAAAATTTAAAGCGTAGTACTTATTCAAATGATACGATATTTTATAATTAAACTAAACCGACTTAAGTTATTATAAATCTCTAACAAATCGTTTATAATTTTTTTTATTAATTTAACTAATAAATCTTATACAGGTTTTGATTGCTTATATATATGTTTTGAACACGGTTAATTGAGCTTTCGATGTTAATATTACTAGTGTACCTAACTATGGCCCAAAAATTTTGTGCCCAAATTCTTTTCAAACTAATTATTTAGACTCGTTAGATATACCGGCAGTTTACTCGAGGATAGATAAGTTTAATGTAGAAAAGAAAAGTTCCACAAAAAGTCTTTGTTGCACATAGGCGATACATACAATAATAAATATCAATTTTAAAAAGATTTCTAATCTTACAAAACATCGAGGCAAATAAATGCAAACGGTATGCATTCGTTATAATAAATAGAGATTATTATCTTAATATCGATGTTGTGTGCAGATACTACGAACCAATTATTTTAATCAATGTTATAATTACAGGTTAAATTTAATAAGTGTCGCGTAGATTTGTTTATACACCTGCGCGGCGTAGCTTGTGAAACTAATATACAAAACACAAGTAATCGTCTGCTACCGCAGGTGTGAATATGTACGCTCATGAGAAATGGCTTCAAACACTAAATGACTTTTTTACCGTAAGGACGGACCCCGATGATTATAAGATAAGAGTCGGGAATGTCATTTCGAACACCACGCTCTGTATTTTTTTGTTTTATTAAATTTTATTAATTAAAACTAAATTCTATTACGGCCTCTGTGGCAGTCGTTCCGCGTGAAGAACCCGCTATACATCTGCCTTTCATTTAGAAATGTTGATCTAATTAATAAATAACTAAGTAAACTGGGGGGTCCAGTTATTGCTTGTCTTATCTATTTTCACAACTTCTACACTAAATTCTTGCAATATGAACAGTTACAAAGAATTATAAAGCTTGTCTTCTTTACTATTCTAACTTTTTGATCTCGGGTAAAAAAAGTAACATAATTCTTAATTATGGGCAAACATTATTGTAATATTATGTTAATTTTGTATTGTAACATTAATATACAACTAGTTTTTTTGATACAGTGTTACCTGCAAAAGTGATTAATGATTTTATAATTTATTTTTACTTACTACTATTTTTTCATAATCTACTCGTACATAATGTTGTAAAAGTATAATATCAGTTCAATCTAAATTATTTCATGCGTTTAATATACAATTGTAATCTTAAACACAATTTAAATTTAAAATTAAAAACAGAAAAAAATTAAATATAAGAGCAAGAGGCGAACGTATTTCAGAATTGATTTTTTTCGATTTTCGATAAGGCACGTAGTTTTTGAAGAGTACTTAGTTACCATTATCACCGTCACGCGCAACGTTCGAGTGGCGTTGTTGTGCCAACAAAGAGCATTAGTTGGCGGGAAGCCACTTATTCGTGTTCTGTTTCTACACGTTGCACTTAATATTTTTTAACAAAGTAAAGTTTTATTTTATATGCATATTCTCTCTGCACTTATAAGGATAATATCAAGCATATGTTTCATTTGATTAATTGATAATTCAACTGAGCAGTTCAGCAATTTAGAATTCATGTGCACTTGTAGCAAAAGTGAGGTGTTCGCGTTAAAAATATTTCTAACACTAATGAAATTGCTTGTATCGAGTCGCAAAAAAAGTAAGTGCATAGAACATTTTCCAGAGAAAAATAAAATAATAAAGTAACATTGAAATATTAAAAAAGTACATACACACATTCAATTCAGCTTGACAAGTTAAAGATAGAAAACAATACAATTATGCAGTTTTAACATGATATTGACATTTCCACTCAGCTTTAAAAATTTGTTTCAATAATAAATAAAAAACTAAGTAACTTTAGACTAACGTAGAGTAACGTAGAGTGATGTACGTATACAGTGCCGCAACCATGCGTTGCGGCAACATTTCCAAGTGCGTAAACTCTCATGTCCAAAGAAAAGTATAACGAAGTGTCGTCCCGTAATCCATACAGCCCAGCGCCATGATTACTCGGTTTGAGGAGTCACACAAACTGAATCCAACTCAATGAGTGCCTCGCATTTTGACGCTATAAAGAATAATCCAGACGATCGACCCCGGCAGGAGACCCAACGCTCAAGTCTACCCACCTCCCGCTCAGCCTTACTACCTCACGTTGCGCGAGAAAGGGACGAGAGCAATTTCGACAATGCGTCGCCTATTCATTAGTCGTGATTACGGTCGGAATGGGATGAATTGACATCTGGGACGCCAGCGCGAGTAACACGGCGTGCTTTTCCTTCTGAGATTTCTGCTAAATTTGAAGCGACCGTCGTCTATAGATGAAATATGTATAAATTTGCCAGTTGTCATAGTTTTCATATAAAAGGTACAACAGTAGACTGGCCAAGTATAAGTTTCATAGTACTTATGGTCGTTAGAGCGTGTTTACTGCGAAACTTACCTAGAGCTTACCTATAAGCGTAATCTCACAGAAATTGTTTTAAGGGGTACCGAACGCCGGTAGCTTGAATTTCTTTTTGAAATGTTGATGGAAATTAAATAGGATTATTATAAAAATCTTTCAGTCGGTGAATATTTACAGACGGGCAGACCTTAATTAAATCAGTGAGTTTTACATTCGCTATGGAAGAAAACTATGAATCGCTTGACAAATGGCACTTTAGATTTTTTTCTCACTTACCAAGTGCTGTGCTGCTCATTCGCATTGTTTGCACCTGCATGTCCTCGGGTGACCCTTGAGCTAGTTTTCTTTTCCTAGGACGTCCTTTGTGACTTGGTCCTCCATTGTAGAACTGTGATGGAGAATCACCTCCGCTGTGCATATCTTGACACCTGTGTGTGTAAAGAATGATTAAAAAGATGTTTAAAAGAATGTAACTCAAGTTAAGATGTTTCCTTTGAATTAAGATAATTATCAATTCTATACGGCTTTATACGAAAGGCTGCCAAGGAGATGTATTAATTTATTTTAAAGATGTATTCTATTTGTATAATTTATTCTACTATTTTTTTTCTAAAAATGAATTGGTACAAGTGCAAACGTGACAGTACTAAATAAACCATGCAGTTATCTTAGTAACAAGCAAGAATTTGACGACAAATCCCGGAAACAGCAGTTACGTGGTTAGAATTCGATCTGCCCAATCAGAATCAACGGAAGCAAATTGATACTAACAATCGCGTAACTACGATAGTTATACGAGTAGTAATGTCTAGTTTGTAGTTGTTCGAGACTGTAACTATCGAGAAATTTGTGAAGAGATGACATTGGTTAGTTTGAATAACTACATGTAGGGCAAAAATAAAATGTTATTTTAGTAAATATATAAAATATTGACCTCTTATGCACTACTACACTACTGTAATAAATCGAATTTAAAATTAAAAAGAGTTCTCTAACGTGACCGCGTATTTGACCACACTATTGAAACAATAAGTTTATTGAAATCAAGAACAAACGTTAACCTACTCAGACTTACCTATAGACGCTGTTCATATCATCTTCACAATATTCATCCATACACGCGTTGTCATAATGCGGACGACAGTACACCAATCCATCTCTCATACCGAACACGTCACCCTTGGACAGTAGAGTGCCACAAGTGAAGCATGTGAAACAAGTTAAATGGTACACCATGTCGCGTGCTCTCATCACCAGCTCGTTAGCGGTAATGCCATTGCCACAGCGGGCGCAGCGCTTCACGCAGAACATTCTGGAACAAGATTCTTTAGTTGGTGCAGATAAAAGCAGTATAAATGCGATAGGGAAGGAAGAAAATGTATAGAATCCAAGTTGCAGAACTAAAATAGCGTTTTCATAATCATCCGCTATAAGTAAGTTATTAAACTAGATCCATTATTAAAATAGAAAGAGCAGAGAATGTACAGAAATATTTCCCTTTTCCATACCCCTCCCCTGCTAAATACACTTCCCATACCTACCTTTTCCTTATTAGAAAACGGTGGGAAGAATATTATAAATTGGCCTTTGTAGAGAGCATTTTCTTCTTTAAGTTTCTAATTTCTATTTTGTGTGTTTGGGTAACATTTCTCATGTCAATAATAAACCCTCAATACATCCCATTCATACCAATAGCACTTGGAATAATATAACAATTATACCATATGTTCCACTCAAACAACCCCACCTACAAAAATATTTACCAACTTCTTTTAGATTTGACCCCCAGTTAAAATTATCATATATTATTATATGTTTTTACTATGTGTTACTTAACTATGTGTCTTCATTTATTCGATTCTTGGGTGTTGGAAACATATGTTACGTGGTTCTTAACGGGGTAGACCAGATTTTTTAAGAACATTAAGAAAATTTGTAACTCGATACTGTTGTTCGGACGGAGACATCTGATAACCACTATAAACATGTTTAATTGAAGATAGTAAATAGATATAAAAGTGGTTAACAAATTAATTAATTGTTCCCGCCAAAAAGTACACTCGAGCTTTGTTGGAATGAGACAGATGCATAATATATTTGGTGTGTTCGACAGGTGTGGGAGCTACGCAAGTGTGTTGGATCGTGAGTGACGGTCCAAACGCCGCCCGCCTTAATTACGACCCCATGTTGACGTTTGACATTTCCACTACACTTGACTTTTCGTACAATTATCGTAAAATATTTTAACTTTTTCTCCTTCTTCAGATATTTTAATGCGTATATCAAAATTCTAAAAACTATACGAGGAAAGAGTTAGTACTTCAATAAAAAAAACGTAAACTCAGGAATACGACTTAATTCAATTGAAGAAAACAGTACAATTACTGAACTGAAATTTAAGAATTTCCTATAGAAATGATTTAATGGTATCTTCATTGGAATGAAGGAGGACATATTATTCCGAGATTAACAAAGATGAACGCACATTTATTCCAAATAGAGTGGTACATAATTTTCAATATAATATGCAAAGCTATGCAATAATTCGCCAGCTAATATTATTCGCTAGCACTTCGCAATGAACTTCAACATCTATACTTACCGTATATAAATTTTATGTGTAGTGAATATCAATAGTAAGTATAATTTAGTATGTGGTGCTAATGCTCACCTATAGTAATCGTCCTTGCAGTAGATGTTTCCATCTCTTGAGAAGCAAGTCAGCTCGGTGTCAAGGGGCATTCGACACTCGCAGCATCTCAAGCAAGTACCATGCCATTGTCGGTCCACCGCAAGTAGATAAAACCTACAGAAATAGTTAAAATAGACATCAGTAACTAGATAGGATAGTTATCCAAAAAGTAGGTACATAATTTTATTTTCATGTCATATATGCTTTAACAAAATCATACCCCAATGAAAACTTCATATAGATGATTTTTATATTCCTTAAAAACGAAACATGATAACTGTGAAGAGTATATATAATAGAAATAAATTCTATGAAACAAACTGCGTATGTATCTTAAAATTGAGTACATAATATATGAACATACATTAAACAACTACACCAACCAATAATAAAAAGTAGGCATGTTGATAATGTCGCGTCTACATGTTAGCCGCTGCATTTTTCAATGTACAATGCTAGTAAAATAACTATTAAAGTTTCCATTTCTATGCGAGGTCGTGTGCTCATATCAGTTTATTGCTGCATTTCAATTACTTGTAATGTCATTTAGTGCATTACTGCGCCATGTCTACAGCAGTTACGAGCATAGAGATCATCTCACCTGTCTTGTATCCTTCCCCCGCAGCCGGCGCACTCGTCTGGGGCAGCAGGCGACCCCTCCAAACTCTGCCGCTCCTTAAGCATGGTTTCTTGCTCCGTCGTGCCGCCCACAACGGACTCTGTTCCTCAAATAACAGAGTTAATTTCACCTTGCGCCGACTGTTCTCCGTTGCCGACGGCCGCAGACATATCTTGACTGATCTGTTTTTGCCTGATTGAATCAAAGCAGGATTCCAATTGTTTTGTAATAGCAAAACCTGTTGACGGATGAGAAACACGAGTTATAATGATGTATAACGAAGTAACTATATCCTGTTATTAGCACATGTTAGTTATGGCATTCGATGAAGAAGATTTTTCTACATTTCATTTATAAGATTTTCTCCCAGGAGTCGTTGCCTTTAATACAAAATTAGATTCTGTAGATAACGCTTAATGGTATTTATTATATTGATGTCAACTTAAATTAAAATTAGTTGACCCAATCGTGCGCCAAAATATATTAATTGCTTAATTGGTAAAAATAAATAAATGAGGCTTTATTAATGTCATTATATGATATGATAAAGCAAAAGTCACTGATTCATCTCGTATATAAAAATTCTTTCGTTCCATTATTTTGTTCATAACGTACATTTTTTGTACCTCATTTATTTTATTAATACGAATACCGAGTCCTAGTTTAATTACAAAAGAAAAACAATTTGTAAGTGCTTTGTATAAATTAAAGAGTTTTAGAATATGAATACGACCTTTGGTCAGAGCTTCCATTTGCCTCTGGTTTAATTCTAAATTGGCGCACATTTTTATTCAAAAAGTCTATTTCGTTTGATGTCTTTTAAATTTAAATACGCTTGCAATTCAAAGTCGCGTAAAAATATGTCTCATTTAACAACTTCACTTGCTTCTTTAATTAGGACAAATTAAAAAAGAAGAAGAAAAAAGCTATAATAGTAAACCGAACTAAAAGTGCACATGACATTTTTGATTGAAGATTTATCTAACGATTTTAGAATGATAAAATGATTAGATTGACGGCTAATAGTCGATACTTAAGATCAATCTGAAGATTTTTTTATAACTTTATTTTATTATTCAGTATGTTACTATTTAATATGGCCGAAATTCGAAGTAAACTTTTATTAAAGTGCATCATTGAAGATATGCAAAAAGAAACGTTTTTATTTAAAATATTGTGTAAATAAAATTATTGTAAGTAAAACTTGGCTTTGGTCACCAATGTTTATAGAGCAATTGTATGCATATTTAATAATGTTTATTGAGACAAAGAAAATACATTAAAGCTTGTAGATAAATATTCAAACGAACATCCTATACGAATTGAAAGTACCATTAAATAGATAGAACAAGGCTTTTCTATTATAAACTTTGAATGCAAGAAACAAGTACAGAACAGGAATTTGCTTCGAGTTTTCAACTCTAAGCCCTATCTCGGAGCTCCTTAGTATATCATTTATTATCCCTCTATGCGACTGGCACAAATCAGCATCCGTACACAATGGACTACCTATACATTTATATGGAAACATATACGAGACCGCTCTTTTATTGGAAGAGACAATGGAGCCTTTTAGGTTGGTTTTATTTCAGTCTGAGGACCGAATGTCGCATACATTTTAAAATGTAAATTCTTCAATTCACTGATCACTTCTCCGAATGTATGATAAAGGAACTAGAGAAAGCAAAAACATAGAAAGAAAATTCTATAAATAACATTTTTCTAAGTTAGTGAAGGGAAAGCGAATTATGTTATTATTTTTTACTGTATCTACTTGTATATTATATCTACTAATGTTTTGCATACGGACGTCGCATTTCTCAAACTTGTTAATAAAAGGTATAGGACATATGTATGTAGTTCAAGGGTTATACATGTATCATGAGAAGTAATATCCCCAATGGTTTTTAAATATAATTTGCGTTAAAGCTATGGAAAATTGCAAAATGTTTTATCATAACTTCATAATGAAACTATTGAAAGGTTAAACCTCTCAAACGTGATTCTATTGTTGAATTTGCGTGGGTGATTATCGGATATATTTAATTTTCTTATGTTCTGTAAACAATAGTTTTCGACTTGGTCGAACACGAGAGCCAGGTCCAAAATGGGTGAGAAAATCACGAACTAAAACAATACTGATCGACCTTAAGTTTACCTTAGTAATTGAGGGATATCTTAGTTACCTCTAGTAGAACAAAAATGCAGTTGAGTCGCTATTCATCATATCAGAATTATACTCTATGGCTAAGATTATTCGTGAACGTTAACAATTGGACGTATTCAAAAATTTCTCTCTTTAGAAAATAAATAGTTCAACTAACTTATTATTAATTTATTTATTATTTTGATTGTATTGATTCAACAACTTTATTAATGAGATTTTTAAAATATATATTTGATTAAATTTATGATTACAAATAATAAAAAAAAACATTTACCAAAATCACTGTTTCAAACTAGAAATAGAAACAACAGCACGATACTTTAGCAAATCACAAATGCGATGTTGGTGCTCTCAATACGAGTTATTGTATAGCTTACAAGTTTATTAACAGTGCACGTTAAATGACCAATCAATTGGCCATAACACTGGCCACTTATATAAAGCCTTAAGATAAGAAGCGGTTATGGTTGCGACAATCTTACATCGCCATTTTATGTTCAAGTAGCTATTTGTTTTTTCTTCGCTACAGTATTTGTATTTTTAATACCACATATTTATATAGTAAATATTAAAATTCAGAAGAACTTTTTAGCCGACTTCAAAAAGAAGGAGGTTATCAATTCGTCTGTATTTTTTTTTTTTTTTTTTTATGTGTGTTA
>JAOPJD010000025.1:6019390-6031489 GCA_026167825.1 Papilio polyxenes | reverse complement strand
TGTTTGAAATTGTTTTTTTATGTTACTTTTGAATGCATTTTGTTTGAAATTGTTTTTTTTTAGGTTACTTTTGAGTGCATTTTGTTTTTCAACATGATGATGTTTTTTTACATAAAAAATAGGCATTACAAAAATATTTTTCACTAATGATCTGTAAAGAATACGTCGTGTCGTGACTTTGAAGCACAAGTACAAATAGCCTGAAAAAAACACTAAATGTTAGATTTTTATCAGAAAAATCAGCCATTTATGACAATAAGATTTATTTTATAATAAAGTACCTTCTTGATATGGAGTTCTTTAATGATTACTTATATAAACACAATATTAAATATACCACAATACTATATAATTACAGTTCAGGTATGATTATGTACATATATTGATATAAACTAAACCTTACTAATCTTATAAATGCGAATGTTTAGACGGATGGAAGGATAGGTGTTTTTTGAAGGTATGTCCAGAACGGCTACATGGATCTCGATGAAATTTTGCATAGATGTAGAACATAGTCTAGTCTAGAAGAACACATAGGACACTAATTAAGATTTTTTTAATACCGCGCAGACGGAGTCCCATGCGGCAGCTAGTATAGAATAAAAATGTAATTAGTAGGATATATTCACTCTAGTCCTTTTTTCGTTTAGAAATTAAATATTTAGATAACTTAAAATAACATTGAAACTGATCTTTTCGACGAACGCGAAAAATCTTTTGTTACGTATTTGTACTCTCTCTTATTTTACTGTTGAAATTAGAAACGTAATTCTTAACTGACATTTGTTTGTGTGAGTGGTATTAAAATGCTAGATATTCTTTTTTTTAATTAAAAGACCCAAATTTAGTCAAGTAAATATTGCAAGCAAATAATATACGACAGATTTTTTTTTTTGTATTTGGTACTACAAACTACGAGCATATTGAACCTTATGCGTAAAACATAACATTCACTTTTAAACGCCAAAATATATTAACAGTTTCAATTTGTAAAGTAAATGAACACTAATTAATTAGTAAGAAATTACGCACAGCTTTGACGCTTGTGACATGTTTCATTAGTATACATATTGAAATGAATTAATGTATCCCTTTTGACTGTGTTAATCTCCGAATGTGTATATTTACTCGATTCTGTAGCAAGGTTTTAGCGAGTATATCATTATCTATACATATTAATAAAATTGGTCTGACTATATTTATAAGTAATATCGAAAAAAAAAACTATTTTTGACGGATAGGTACCTGATGCCCGCGGGAATAATACTTTTCTTTGATTTTATATTCGCTGACGAAGTCGCGGTTGACCGCTAGTATGTTTAATAAAATTTACGTGTGTATTCATAAGTAGAGCATCATTTGTTACGATATAAAGCAAATTAGGGGATAATAGTTGTTTCGCAATTAAACGTATAATCCATCTTTGAAACTATCACTAACATAATCCTTGATAAACGTACGATAGTTAGTACGGCAAGCCAGGCTTAGTTCCTTGTAACTATGACACACAAACATGACTACAGTATTAGTGATTCGTACAAATTTAAAAAAACGAATACCGGAAAACAGTTTAAAATATTACTGTGAGTTTAAAATATTATTATTATAGTCTGCGAAACGTTTTTTCAAATTGCATACACTTTCTGTGCTGATCTCTAATAAAGTAAGCATCGCTGCTTCATATGAACGCATAACGTGGTTTGTTCACGCTATCATTATAGTTTTAATAACGAATTTATAATTAATTGGCCCGAGAATTATTTAACAGAGTAGCCGTATGTAGTTAATAATACAGTTTTATCTTATCTTAAATAGAATTTATTTTTTTACCAGGAATTGCGTTTATAGGTACACTGCCCATTGTAAATATAATTTTACCGCCGCCGTTCGTTTTGATAAGGGTGTTTTAAAGTCGGAGGTTTTAATATTAGGAGCTATAAAAACACGGCATTTTATGTTGGTCAGATATAAGCGGCTAAAAGTTACAATTGATTGATAGAATTTTGTTACACGATTGCACAAATTTATTATTTTATCCATGTAAAAACCATGTCAAGAATGTATTTCTCTGATAAAATACACAAAATATATTTAGTGATAATTTGGAATAAAATATATCTTGTTATTTACTCTTATTTATTTAGTTGTTAGAATTATAAAAGGTACATACATGGTAATCTTTAATTGGCAGCTAAAATTGCAATAGATATGTTTACTATTCATTTAGTTTATTCAAATTACTAAATGCATATGTCCAGCAGTGGGCAGACATTGGTTGATGATGATGATGAAATTATTAAAAACTAAAAGTATGTAAATCAGATGGCATAAGTATTGTTATTTCAGTGTTTAATTTATGTTTAATTTTTTGTTATTTAATGAATATAATTTTAATAATGTTATCGAACATGTCCTTACCAAACTAACAACGCTTTGTCGGTCCTAGAATTTGCGACGTTGAAGCCGTTAAAATTTTACGATATTATTAACAGCTAGTATTAGTTTCCAAGTATCGATAATTTTAATGACGATATCGTTTCCGTGCACTAAAATATGTTGAACTGAATTTTTATCGATCATAATTTAATTATGTTACACGCATATATATTAACCTCATTAATGTTATACGAAGCGTCGATACCGATAATACAGTAAACCATTAATATTCGAACTAACTTCTGTGTTTCCAAAATTATAAGTATGGACAATTTAATTTAAATTGTTTCATCATTTCATTATGATAATTTTAGTATAGTATATGTATATATTTATTAGAATAAGAACAATAAATTTGTTATATAAATAGGGGAAAAAAACCTGTACCTACAAAATATTTACATCCAAATACAACACAATAATTAAACTGACGAACCAATTAAAACAAATTTAGTTTAAATTTTCACTTTTGAATTTAGCTTCCATACTTCACTTTTAATTAAAATCAAAAATACTGACACAGACACGGGTTTTTGAGCAATTAAAAAACAAGAAACAAATTTTCTACCAACAGATACGCCAAATTCGAAATTAAAAATTGTATACGGCGAAAATCATGAGAACTGCAACTGCATTGCATTCGCGGTACGAATGAGGGTAACAAAACAAGGCCGCCCTGGGCCCCTTTGGGCGGAATAACTCCGAAGCCTCCCCACGCCACACCCTTCGAAATACAAACCCGCAGCAAATGTTGCTAAGAAAACCCTGCGATAGTAAAAGGGCAGAGACCTCTGTATGTACCCACCCGGGGAAACTTGAGAGAAGAAAGACTTTTACGATAAATGTTACTTTGAAATACCCAAACAGTGCGGATTGGGAAAATGAACTTAGTAACTTACTAGATAAAGTCGAATTTGAAAATGGACATGTTTAATATTTTTGTCCATAAATAATAATAGAGTGATATTTAATCAGGTTTCACATTACTTATCATCATATACATTTTGTAATTAGTGTTCAGATACACGTGCATTTCTTTTGTTTACTCAAATTTTACGAGTAGTTAGATGTATGTATACCATACCATATTGATAAGGCGAAAAGAAAAACTACCGTCTAGTTATAGAGTATAAAATCTAATTCAAAGCGAAAATATTCAAGATCCCAATTATGCACCCCCCAATTAATATCATTGAGTTTGACCAAAACAAATTAATGTGCAAATAACTATATTGTACGAGAAAATTAATTAATTAAACTGTTTAAACGAATCTCGAAGCCCCAACAAATTAAGAGGACCTTTAATCGATAACTTAAAAAAATGACTTGCAAGGTTATAGTTTTTGTGAAGAAAACGAATTGATGATCCAGTTATATTTTAAATATCGGGATTATAAGGATAAAAAAAAACTATACAAAAAAGGAGTTTAAGAAATTGACAAATCAGCAGGATATTATTATGTATGTTGATTACAAAGTGTTTCATGATGTGTAATCTCATGGGACTAGTACTGAATTTCATTAACTAAACTAAAAAAAAATAAAAGCAGATAGATGTTTGTCTATATTGACTTTTATGGTATCTATTTCTAGTGTTACAATCTATATTAATAATTTTATACTTACTGGTTATTTATAATGGCTGCAAATATAAAGTGCAACTGAAAAAAGTGCTTGGAGGTGTAAGTCGCAAGTTAAAATTGTTGAGCAGCGTGGAAGTTTTATTTTTCCAGAACATTACGCTCAGAGCAAACAAGTCATCTCATACGGTACACAGACAAACATTACAATGTTTTATATGTGAGCAAAACGATTCATTTCTTCAGATGGAGCGAGTTTCTTTACATTTTTAATATTTATGGATAGAACGTAGCTCGACTAGTTCATTCATTCATTCATTCATTCATTCACTCGAGTGATGTGCCGCGAACTAATTAAGTGTTGCATTAACACGTTACAATGAACGTTAACACAAGCAATTAGACTGTTAAGGGACAAGTGTAGTCAAGCATCGTACATTATAATTAACGATCCAATAAGTGTACTGCAATCACATATATCTAGATTGTTCTACAGCATCGGAATGAGCTATGTGCGAAAATGCACCGTGTGTTCACAGATCAAGATTTACCAAACTAAAGATTAGTTCAATCAATAATAGACTCAATGCCATTAGCATACACTCGGAAATCGAGAATCACGAGTTACGGGCGATGACCTATTTAATAAACGCGAATTGCTAGTCTAGACTACTGTAAACAAAATTCGAATAATTGCACCTCATACATTTATTTTCTTATTTTTAAAAAGTCATTTTAATTGATATTTTTAACAGTTTAGTAAATTTTTTACTCTTAACAACAGCAAACTTTTTGAATCAAATCGAGATTTTTTTACCTTGTCAAGTTTTTCTGAACATAAAACGTTACCTGCGTATTAATTAAACGTATAGCTAATAAATAATTATTTAAATAGGATATTAGAAAGGTTATTATTTTTATATACAGGCTATAGTGGCATAACTCGACATTTTTATATACTTGAAAAGTCCGTTTTCAAGTAAAAAAAATCATAACTAGTCTCTCACCGCAATGTCCTACATGCAAATTAATTACCATTGATATAGGGTGGTACACTCAAGTAACATACGCTTTAAGAGTTCCACGATCATCTGAACACAGCGAGGTAAGGCTTCATTGCGCCCTTTTCACGTTCGCGTACTAGGGGCTACAAATATCGTACTACAATTTACCTTATATTTCGTAGCGCGAAGTGGCAACGTCGCCAAAAGCGTCGCGTGGCGGTAAAATTCGCCGGCGAACAGTTACAATACGCATTCAACTGTTCGAAATTTGAACGCGGCACTGCTCGGATCGGAGCGACATCTGTGGGGGCCACGATGCTGCGGCGCCACGCCTCCATCTCCGCACTCGCCAATCCAACAGCTGAGTTCACCGAATGCGGTTTGAAATTCGAACCGTTAGCCGATGTTTTTGTCTCACTCACCGCAAGAAGGTCGACTCTATAAAAAACGAGATGACTTGATTACAGTGGTTCGGTTCTATTTCATGTTCAAACACAATGTCGGTGTGAAAAAATGGTTTAAATCCTTTATTTTTTTATATTATTTTGAACTTAGAGCAAGTATAGAGATTGATATTGAAAATTATCATTTTTAAGCTGAATTCAAATTTTCAGAGGTTTTTCGGTTCGAAAATAGTATAAATACATCAGTTTCGAATTACGGTCGACCCTCTATTACCTTTAAGCCCAATGCAGATAATTTAACTTAGAAATATTATCGTGTTTGGTTAGACACAAAATGTTTCGTATCTACTTATTATATGATTTAAAAAAATGTTGATTGATTTTATGTTTTCCAAATGATAGATAGATTTATAAAACGAAAACCAAATTAGGGCAGGGAGATAATTATGATAATTTTTGTTATTTACAACGCTGCATAAATTATATAAAACAAAAAATTTAATAATACCAACAATACTAAAGTAGGTACCTACTGTTATGTACTGGAATAATATACAATAATAAGTTTTAAATACTTACAAAAATGTATACGCACTTTTCGAGAAAATTTTACTTTTCGAGAATGAAAAGGATATAAGATATAAAAGATATATGTATGTTTTGTACAAGTGTTTTGACGAATTACGACTTAAGGTTACTTTTGAAATACTTTATAACTGTACAACAGGGCAGAAAAATATCGTGGTAATAACTTACATTCGAAAGCAAAATATAATCAAATTCTATATGTTTTCTTATAGTTCTTTATATATACAGTAGAATCTGGATATTTCGAATGTATGAATGGATATGCATAATAAATCGACTTTTTGAGTCTTCGACTTAACAAGAAATTCTGAATATGAAATATTTGATAGTCATCATTTTTTACTTAATTTGACATACATAGGTATTTTTTTAATAAACGAGTATAAATATGTAGGTACTTAAATTACTATGCAGTGAAATAACATTTTGTTCGAGTTACAAAGTCTAAATAAATCGAGATACCGAGTATTTAAGGGTTCAGTTCGACTTACTGAGGATTTCGACTTAACAAGGTTCGAGTTATAGAGATTCCACTGTATCTTTTTTACAAAAGTTGAAACGTCACCATTGAGAACGTAGCTATGTACTATCATAGACTACAGTAAAATAATATAAAAAAAATCTTTTCTAGAAATGAAATATTTAATTATAGAAATGTAAAGTACGTTAATAAAATAAAATGTCGAGAAAATTCTTAAGAACTTTATTCCGTTAGAACGTTTATAAAGTTCCTCTTCGGTATACATCAAATATCTACAATGTAAGTGAAGGGTAGTAGTTACAAGTTTCGCTAACAATCCTTTAAACTCTTTCCTGTCTCGTACTTACTGGGGTAAGATAAAGTTGTATTCCATAACTTTAAATTAGGTTTTCTATTTAAGTGTAGATTTACACTGCATTTAAAAATTTCCAATCAATTTTGATTGGAAATTTTTACATGCAGTGTGACGACTTTCGGAAAAAATAAGGCAATGTTTGCTTATTGCTAATCCTTAAAACTTGCAGACGCCCCCCCCCCCCTCCAATGACAAAAAACTGCAATAAGATCCTATATGTAATGTGACGTTTAGTTACCACTGTTGAGAGGTAACTTGACGAGGATCTTCAAAAACAATACTGATGTATTTGATTTTTACCATTTTAATAAATTAAGGAGTTGACAGGTCTATATAATTAGACGGTCGGAGGCGGTAAGCGCGATATCGCTTCTACTGAGTAATAAATATTTTTCACAGTAGGTGTACCGCTAACACAGAGTTAAAATATAAATATAGAGAGAGCGGCGATCGGAGTCTCTGATAAGTTATCGTGCACTTCCGTCGACATTCGAGTGGGGCTAAAAAATAATCGGCCCTTTTATTCATTTTAATTTCTTCTAATAACGATGAAACAAATGAGTCGTTAACGGACAAACGCCCTTATTGATAAAATAGCATATTCGTATTCCATACATTTTACCTATGTAAACTTTTAAATAAAACTTTTAGTTCACTAGTTGTTGAATATTCAATAGAAATTTTGTATCGTGTCATGTTTCATGAAAACATTGAAAGAAACCGCTATAAAAATTGAATCAATTCGTGACATTTTGCCGATCTGAGCTGACTGGCGAAAAGTTAGAAGATTCAGTCTTCGTACTGCCACACACATGTATTATTAAAACCTTCTCTGGAAAGCTTAGAGCAATCTGCTAAAGTTTCATTAAAATCTATCGATCGATCTATATTTTCATATGGAGAAAAATAGAGAGCATTTAAAAGAGAGGGGTTTTAAAATTAGCGATTACTACATTTAGTTTTTTAGAAGATGCGAGAGAATTTCAACCTTAATTAGCTCCTACAACGGTCAAACAGCTCCGAATCGACTCATTGACCACCCCAGTTATAGATAGAGGGGGATAAGCAATGATAACTAACTATATAACGTTACTTCACTTGTTTCTGAACGAACCGAGAGTTTTTGTCTAAATCTTAATCGATACAATAAATACGGAAAAAAAATTATTCCACCTAATACTTGGACGTAACTTAAATAAATCATTGAACTTAAAGATAAATTTCAAATTATTCGCATATTTATATAAGACCCGTTAACGCTTCACCCTCTTTATTTTATTTGATTGAAAACTTATCATAACAAAAACAAGTTGTATCAAGTTAATAGAAGAAAAAAGCGAAGCTAGAAAGTTAATTGGCGTAACGTAATCGTTCGTCGATTCTCTTTTAAATTTAGCCTAAAAAAATAATGTAGGGATTCACGTGATCTTGCATTCAAGGTAATGACGGAATCAACATTCGTAATGTCATGCTCGTACTTGGTTACTGGATAACATTGTGTACACTAATTTGTAGTACTCGTATTTGTCGACAAATTTAAAAGCTAGATTTACTTAGAATGAGGTTTAGTGTGAGTGGAAGACACTTTGTATCTATGAATAATACCATTTTACAAACCGGAGTGACAATAGTGGTTCGGAGATCATATTGCGTTATATTACTCGACAGTACAAACTCTACTAAGTTATAATTAATTTAATTAAATTTCAAATAAATGGACGGATTCCTGCACGGTACAAAAGTTTAAATTACGTATATCCGTATTAATTTAATATCTGGCCAATTAGTGAGATAAAAATGCCATTGTGAATTCCTACCTCCGAAAATTTCATTTATTCAATTTGATTTTTTTTAAGTCAAAAATTTGTCTGCAAATTATGAATTTAGCGAACCATAAGCGATACAATTCAAAAAGTCCGGTAGTACATTTTGTTTCTTATTTATTTCGTTTCCTATTTTTATCTATCATATCGTACCGTACGTATTGTAAATGCTGTTTCGTTGAAAAAGTAAAAGAGCCAAGTCAGTATTGAAATTCTACCTACTAAAACGCGCATCGGAGCGTAATTTGTGCGACGTTTCTACTTCAGATTTAGAAATTCATACTTTTTCTTTCACAAGCTTAGCACGATTTTTTTTAGGATATTTCAAAAGTTTGCCTTTACTGGGCTTCTGACAAGATTTTTTAAATATCAGTGTTTTCTAGGGAAGAAAAAGACAATTCTGGACACAATATAAGACAACAATGTCGGTAAATAACTTACTCAACATATTATATATATCGAAAATTCCGAAAGTTTGCCAATATATAAAAGGGATCCCTAAAATTACACCCTCCGTTTCATAGTTGGCGTTAAAAATATCTGAAATAATACGGGTCGGGCTATGCGACCGTATAACGGAACGTTTCTCGCGTGATGGGCACGCGAAGGCGTGATTGTGAGTACTTAACGTCAACTAATGGCCGCCCGGCGAGGAGTGATGCCGCGTCATAGATCATACTCGCAGACATGACACCCCAAACATGAAAACACATGGCAAATCTGCTAGAAGTAAAAATAACTGTGACATAGTAAAATTTTTGCAAATTCAATTTTCCAAGGCAAGATTGCTTGTCTTAATTATCATGTACAATTTGATGAAGCTTATTTTTGCAAATTCCCTATAAAATAAAGGTCAGATCGTCATAATAGATGACATGATTAGCTTGTGAACAAACAAAGAAGAATCTAAACCGGTTCACAAGACGCGTAGCTCTGACGTGACAAATGTAAAGAAAAACATGCAAACAAATTATGAACCTTTTCCATTTGTGAAGTAGCTACGGAAGCTACTAGTGGAATTATTAATTTAATTAAAACTTATCTGTTTTTAGACTTTTTCAACGTCGATTATTACATAGAATTTGGAGAAAAAAAACAATGTACATATTAGTTTGATTTTCATATCTCTATATGAAGTCTACGAAGCCTCGCAGAAGTCGTACACGTCTAGGCAGAAAGTAACTATGAATTGGGTTGTTGTTTAAGCTACGTACAGCATTAAAAGGGTAGGCGGTTGACGATTCAGCGAGCCGAGTCCCGCGGTAAACCATTGACACGTCTAACCGGCGCGGCGTCCTGATTTATACCAACTTTTAGCAAATTATTTTGTAAATTAAACTGAAATTCCGATCAAATTTAAATGCACTTAATTTAATTATCTTCAATGAAATAATTGTAAACTTTTGATTGCGGGATAATAATTAAAATTTAATCCTCTTCTCTATTATGGTGTCGAAATAGTCGTCACTAATTATTAAATAATCAATATCGTCAGTTATTATTTTAGCAAACCAAATTATAATTTACTATTAAATTGACACATTACATTAAAAGAAAGTTCGACATGAGGCTTAACGCATTCTGTTGTTGAAAGTCACTTGATTTTTAACATGATTGATTTTTGATCCAAAGTTTTACGACAGCGCATTTTCTGTTCTGCGTTGATACGAGTCAAATCCTAGCATTTCCAAGGAATGGTCCGGAACTAAACTATGTTACTATAAATATTGTATTGATTTAATACTGGGGTGAGGGGTGTAACTTTGGTAATATCAATTATATACAATTCCAGTTCCAAGAATATTGCCAGCCGACAAATATCTTATAATATTTCTGCGATACGATGTTCACGCTGAAATAATTGGGTATCGATTTACTTATAATTGGCTGGAAACACGTGTATTAAAAGAAAAAATGTGTGAGTCGACGACAACGGAATTTTAAAGGAAATATACCAGAAAATTTGTAATTAACATCCCTAACACTTGTCCGTGTGAATTTACACGTTCGCCGCAAATAAGACTACACAATGTCGCTCCGGTACTACGTTGACAGATTTATAATAATTAGAAACGTGACACACCGTCATTTAGTATATAATGCTTTTGTGAACCAATAAATCAATTTTCATCTTCATCATCGTTATCATCAGCCCTCTATGTGTACCCACAGAGGAGATCGGGTCCTACCCTAAGTTAGGGGTGACTAGATCGTAGTCACCACGCTGGCCCAGTGCGTGTTGGTTAACTTCACAGGTATCTTTGAATTTCTTCGCCGATAGCATTGCATCACAATATTTTCCTTCACCGTAAGAACGTCAACAACAAACAAATTGAATTATATGTAATCCCAGATAATCTTTGAATAATATAAGTTTTTTTTTTGTTAAATAATTTACCTCAACTGATATTAGTATGTTACTACCAATAACATACTACATCAATTTTTAAATTTGAGTTTCAAGAAGTACAAATTGTTATTAAATCTACATGCTCGTGTGTCACCTAAGCAGTCGAAAATAGACGCCGCCGCTGCTTTCATCTCGTTATACAGAGACAATTATATCTTTGCTGATTGAGGAAGTCACTTTTATCTTCTAACTTAAAGGCATAAAGTTTAAAATATGTCTACCAGATAAATTTAGAAGGATATGAAATATTATATTCGAAGATTTAAAGCAAAGCCTCGTAACGAATACTTCGTTGTTCAAAGTTTAAGGTAAAAATCGTTTGTTTGAAAACAAGATATTAGATGACATCGTCTTAAAAAGCACTTCATAGTTACCAGTAAAAAAACTCAATAAGGTAGTAAATGCGCATTTTACCAGACTTATAAGATAGTAGGAGAAATAATACTGTCATTTTAACACATCAATTATTGGCGTAATTAGTGAAATAACGAATTTATTGAATGTAAAGTAAATGCATAAAGCAGATTAAAAATAAATTTGAAACTAAATAAGTCACACGTAGGTACCTCGTTATAAAAAGACTAGCTGTCACCCGCGACTTTGACTGCGCGGAATTAAAAAGAAACTAAATATGTGGCCTATATGTTCTTCCAGACTATGTTTTATATCTATACCAAATTTCATTAAGATCCATTAAGTCTTTCTGGAGATACCTTCAAACAAACATAATTATCCATCCATCCATATATATATATACTAGCAGTTGCCCGCGACTTCGTCTGCGATGAAAGTAAAAAAAAAATCTAGTAATAAATATAGCTTGCTTCACACGTGGATAGTGTAGTTTCCCAATAGAGATTTTTTCAAATCGCTGCCGTAGTTCCATTCAATGCAAACAAACAATCAAATATTTCCTCTTTATATTGTTACTAGCTGTCGCCTGCGACTCCGTCCGCGCGGTTCGTAGATTTACCATAGCAGCGCCATCTATTGATTACTTACTCAACCCAGTCGAAAG